>JAHZNC010006306.1:0-10801 GCA_027744095.1 Zhuqinia jingwanae
CCCCAATGTTCCATCCTCATAAAAAATCCCCTATGTATAATTATGTGCATTACTAAATACAAATACGCCATATTTATTTGAATTGAGTACTAAAAGCTTAGAGTGTTGCGTATTTTTTTTTAAACCTTAAGATTACCATATTACTGTTTGTAATAAAAAGATTACCAAAACTTGTGCAGTCTTGTTATTTTTGTTGGCTTTTGTAATGATTCAATGTGGTAACTGCATGTAGTTCTCTACTTGACATCTCGAATGATTATATAAGTCTTTGCATTCATACTTTTTTCATATGGCTGCGAGCGACACTGACATTATGTAGCATATGGGAAAATATTAATATTAGTGGGTAATAATATGGATAGGCTAATAGGAGTTCTGCGAAAAAAAAGGCATGCGGGGATGTAAAAAATTAGCACAGGAAATGACAGAATGAGTAAATTACAGTCTTTGTCGCGGAAATTACCTGGAAGTCGCTGAATGCACCGGAAATGGGAACATACAAAACATGGTATGATTTTTCCAACATCAGTTTTATTTTCATTAAGAGAACTTAATGGGTTCGGAGATTATGAAGTGATTCATAAATCGTCGAGAAATTTTACAAACCTGTTATATCGGATGAAAATATGTTATTAAGCAAGTGTACAAAATGCATGGTATATACAAAAGAATAATACGTTGCTCTTTATTTTTTGTTTTTCAATCTATCTTTGAAGTTTTATGCCTAATGATAAGATTTAAATCACAATTCTGCCATAATGCTCACGTAAGCCTTTATCATTTCGTCCTGTCGAAAGCAATGAGACCATCCTTTGTCACCATCTGAATAAGACGATCCTGCTCTCCAAATTGATAAATTAGATGTTCCCACCTGTCAAAATTTCAACGACAAACAATAAATATATGCACATCGTTTGATTCCTTTTGTATTTTGTAACCCCCATTATTGTTCTTTGCAACAACAGCTTACGTTGGTATGTCCACAAGAACCAAATCCCCCTTCTTTCCAACCTCGATGGACCCATGTGTTTCTGACATTCCTAGAGATGCAGCCGCATTGATAGTACTTGCCACAATGGCTTCCTCCAAACTCATGTTAAACAGAATGCATGCTAAGTGCATCACCAGCGGCTGTCCAAGTATGAAAAAACGTCATCATGTCAAAACATTTTTTTTGTTTTGTTTTTGATACATGGGCTCGTCAAAAAATATTACCCTGGTAGCATGCCAATGTGTTAGTTTTGTTGGAAACAATATTTATGATAATGATGATACTTTGTTCATGTCAGCATTGTATAAATATTACAGCTATATATTTTAACATCATTGTATCATTTCTCCCCGGAAAGTGGTCATAATCATAGCAAAAACTATTATTATATGCGAAATAATAAGTGTATATTATTATTATGTTTTTTTTCTCTCGCTTACCATTGATAGACAGTATGCATTAGGGTTGAAGTCAGATCCCAGAGCTATAGGAACATTGGCGTCAATCATTTTTCGCACCGGTGGAGGCTCAAGTTTGAGGATATACGCGGTTGTTGGGAGAAGCACCGCTATGCCTCCATACTTTGCCATTTCGCCTATTGCCTTGTCAGATATTTTCTCGAGATGACTCATCACTTCCGCTTGAATCGAGGCGCCCATCTGTGTTTTAACAGATTGCTATATATATATTTGTGTTACGGAGCACAGTTGTATAGGTGTATTTTTATATGATATATTATGATTGGTATGAGCATCTGCCAAGATAATACCTGGATTCATTCAACCAATTGACCGAACCAAACCAAATCTGATGGTTGATCTATATATAGATGCATAATGCATACAAAACATACCGCACGCGGCCAGCAGACGTTCAGAAAAAAAACATCTCATCATGATCATATCCTGCCCTTTTTCTATCAATAGAATTTGCTACATGAATGCACTTGTACTCTTAAAATTACTAGAGCCTGCATAACCTCATGGAATACAACTTGAAGCACCAAAAAAGTGTGCGTTGCAAAAAAAAACTTGTTTCGCTATTTCGGCATGCATGCATATATGTACCTAACCTAATTTTTCCCAACATGACATTTTATCATTAACATCGCGTAATGAAAACAAACTCGTATTTCACTTTCTGAGAGAGAGAGATCAAGTTATCCATTTTTTCTGAGAATTAGGAGCTCACAACCCTACTAACAGTGTGTCAATGTATCTCGCTGCATTATATCATCTCTTTCTAGCTACATATATCCTCTATCTGAAGATATTATATGTATGACCTTTTTTAAAGAAAAAAATATATAACCTTTATCTGCATTACATTAAATGATTAATGAAGAACATGATAGCAATGCAGACATGTACTCAAAACATGATATTTTAATTACGTAACGTACGTACTTCTGCACCACCCAAGAGTCGAACAGCTCTGGCCACGGCAGGAAGTTGATTGTTGATGACGGCCTTTGTAGCTTCTTCCTCGGTCAACTCTCTAAAAATTCATTCCCATATTAATATGTACATAAATGAATACAAAAGTATACCTAATAACGTTCTTGGTATTATTATTGTTGTTGTTGTTGTTGGGAAGGACAACTTTCAAGAATTTTGGAATAACTACTCGTCATCCCATTCACTCTGACAAATAGCTTTCCGTTCTAATAACGCGAAAACAACTAAATAGTGTCAGCCTATTGTTCCAACTAACTTAGCCCCATAATAAATGTATTATGACATGACATGACTTTCTCTCTTTCTAATTACATTATCATCTAAATTATGAAGATCATTATATAGTCTTCTTCTTCTTCTACTACTACTACTACACATCCACTTTTCTTATTTGCCTAAAATTATCGAGTCAGTCTAGGTCCTTTTCAATACACAATTTCTATAGAGTCACCATGACTCATATGTCCTTTGGGTTTCTAACTTTTGTTACATGTGTTTTGGAACGTGCATGTCATTATTATTGTTATTACAGTGGCTGTTAATATGGAAAATTAAAATGCTTTATTGCTGGGCAATAGCTTTTGTGTGAATGGTAACGTATGACTGAAGGATATTAGTACTCATGTAGCGTACAAAATAAGCTTAACACTTTGTCATTTCAGCGTCAAAAGGTAATGATAATTACGGTACATGCAAGATTGTAACTCACAAACAACCCTAGTGGTCCTTATATAAAAGTAAACAAATCAATTGATTAATTCATAATTTTTTCCCTGTCAGCATTTGTACATGTTAATTTACGACATGATTTTCAGTCAGTCAGCCACTAATTTTTTTTTCTTCTTAAAATAGTAGCATTGATTTTTATCATTACAAATTACAATATGTACACATGCACATGGTACGTGCAGTCACCATCTAATGCCGGATTTCCATCATCATTCACCATCCACCCCATCATATAACGAATCTGTATAAATACAGTGATGCAGAGAGTTTTCTTTTTACGTACGTCCTTCAGGTCAACTATCCTGGATAATAATATTATTATTTTTATTTATTCTTCTAGCCTAGAAGTGTATTGAGACGCAAAAATCTAGATGTGCAGCAGAAAGATGTTTACTACTACAAAGAAGTTTCTATAAATGATAAGTACTCAAAAATGGTAGTAAATTATGTAGTCGTCAGAGTGGATAACTAATTCATGCCCAATATGATTTTCTCTGCTCCCTTATTGTGGTGGACGTTATAAAAAGCTTAAAGATATACAAACGCTTCAAAAGAGTTTTCCTTTGTGCTTTCTTGGATTTACCAGGCAATGATTTATTTGGTAGGTGAGATAGAGAAAACACCGCCAAACATCATCATTCCACACACAAAAGTTTCTCTTTATTTTCCCTCATCATCATCATCATCAACCACCACCACTCGCTCACCATGTTACAGGCTCATTATTAGGTATGTTGAGCATCTGATCGTAAGGCATAAAGCAGATAAAAGGGGTATGCTATAAGTATATTTTCACCACCTTTCTCTATTTCACTGACTGTGTGGTGGTGATACGGTTGTGAATAACGTGGAGGAGGTGGATGTGAGTGGAAGGAAATTGTGCTGACAACTTGATGTCATCGCCATCCTCTTTACTACTGAAAAAATCTTAGGACGAGTCTCCAGATTTTGTCACATTATTATCCACTCCTGTATGTGCACAGTACTCCTCCACTTTTTTTTTGTTATTAGGATATTGTTGTTTCTTTATGTAATAATTAATTATATTGTTTTAGTGCACCTATGTATATAAAACAGGCCCTATTGTTGGCATCTTGCGTGGTTTGTGTAGTCTACCTACCTACACTGTTGTTATAAGGCTTCTAGCTGTTCATTATTAAATACTCTGCGGCATTGTCAAACTCGGAATTGAATAGATGCAGAAAGCATATATGGAAAGATGTAGAAAAGGACACAATTTTTTAATACTTATTATTATTTATATACGTACTTTGGAGACTTTGGGATGGCATGAGCACCACAAAAGGTTGTAGAAATGTCCACAAAAGTGATATCCCGTTTGGCTCTCTCCAGCACTCTCAACATTGCCAGTTCTGTGTCGACGTTTAGACCATAGCCAGACTTGCACTCGACAAGTGTTGTGCCTAAATTACAAGAAAAAATAAGGAAGCAAGCAATTGTTTACAAACAAACAAAGAGCACTCCAAAGAAAAAGACAGAAATAAGGATTTATTTCTTTGCAAATGAAAAGGGCTAATTTTATATAAAAAAATTAACCTTCAAAAAATGGAGCAAGCAAGGAACGTTTTCTTGGGGGGGAAATCAATTTATAAACAGAATATGTTTGTGTGTAAAAGATACTTGATTATTTTTATTTCAGTGAGCAACAAACCAGATTTAGTCATACGTAACAGCCTATCTCTTAAACTAAGAAAGAGACTTTCCTCGGACGCTCTCCGCGTATGTTCCACGGTTGCATGAATCCCACCACCTGTGCCATGAATTTCCATGTAGCTCGCTCCAGCCAGCTATGAAAAAAACAAGATGTTGTACGTCAGCAGAAAACACGTCTTCTTCTCCCCCCATACACAATCCAGCAAACTGAATTCAATTTTGTTTTTGTTTTTTGCCAAAAAGCAGAGCATAAACACACAAACATGTTGTACAAAGAAAATGTCACCTGTACGTGTAGTAGTGGCGTCTAGTACACAACAAGCAGGTACACATTATTGCTGCGTTGTTGTTATTCGTGTTAAAGTAACTGAAACAGTAGTACTAACTTGGTTTGGGTTGCTTCCCACAACAACACAACAGTCATTTACAGTCATCCCATCAAAACAATCAAAGCATAAAAAAAAGAAACTGGAACCATGGAACACTGGAAAATGTTGGAACCATGGAACTGATGGTTATTGTAATGCATGAGATTTTCTGTTGTTGTGTGTGTGCGTCTCTGTGTGATATTAGATATGTATGCATATAAAATACCGTTTCAGAGTTCTACTTGGCGACTTTTCCTAATCTGCATATTTGAACTTTCGCCTTGACGATGCATAAGGTTGCTGCCGCCGCCGCGGTGCACATACAACGGAGGAAAAATAGGGTCCATACATACATAGCTGCTCGTTTATTTTCTTTCTTTACTTATTCCTTTTTTTATGTAGAAATCTTGCAATAAAAGCAGAAGCCTGTAAAATGTTTCATATGATCCAGGAGTAAGCAAAAAAAATTAGTGTCAAGCGGTGCATAATGTGCGTGTTTATTATTCCTTTCCCAGAAAACCAAGCATCTCCTCCCATCAAAATCAAAAACACAAAAACATGTTGAACTAATAAATTCGTCTAAATGGAAACCATATTAGTTTCCTTTCATGAAAAGACACTAAATTTCCGGTTGAGTTGAGTATAGTGTGTATTTTTTTCTTATACGTACGATCTGAGAGCTCTATAGTTTGATTGAGGAGAATAGAGAGACCACAGCAATTAAAATACACAAATTTGTTCCTCTCTGCTCATCATCTTTACACCTGAGCGATTTCATATGCATATGGCTTTAATATGAAGAGCGAAGAAAGTGTGCTACCCAATGTAATGTTATCGACCATACTACTACAGCGGAATGCACATTAAAGTTTATTTCTCTGTTAACTGTCCTTTAACACGGATTCTTAATTATTATTTTGTGATGATGTAGGAAACAAGATATAAAGGGACATCAATTTAAGATGATGATGTGGAAGGACTCTATGTGGCATAGCAGTGAGGATTTAGATAGCAGCCGCATCATGATGATGCAAAAACAAAGGAACAAGAGATGGATATACATACATATATGGGGCTACCTGATACTACAACAGTCGGTACGGTATACCATCCGTCCATATCCGCAAAAAGTTATTCCAGCGAAAATTATAGGATACGTTATGCCATCTACGTGCAGCAGCAGATTAGTATTAAAGCAGCATACTGTGACTGTAGGTTTTTCTAGTGCAATAATAATGCAGCTACAAAAAAAAGTTGGGAAAATGTTGAAATGGATGGTGTACTTGATTATTGTCATTGTTGCTTTACCTTCATTCGAAATTCATGGACACGATCCCCGGCCCAAACTGGGTGAGTATGAGCGTCGACAAATCCAGGTAGAATGCACATGTCACTTGCATCTATCCGTCTTTTGAACACGGTATTCCGAAATTTAGCACTGATTTCACTATCGTATCCAACAGCTTCAATCAGTCCATCACTGAAACAATCATCATAATATTATTAAAAACAGAGCCAACATTCACATGAATGTCATTCACAGAGGATGAAGGAGTCATCGAATCATGAAAATAAAGATTATTATTTGAAAATGTTCTTGTTGTAAATTTTAAGACATACGCTTGCTGTATCCAAAAACAAAGTTCAATGGGAATTATCTTCACAGAATGGTTTAAGTAATGATAATTAAAAAAAGGATGTATCGTGGTGCGACTAGTGCGACATGACTAGACTACATATTAGCACGTTCTATGTATTCTATTACTGATAATTGGAAGCTACATAAGATATTATGGGGTGTAGTTACATTTCTGTGAATTTATGCACAAGCTTCCTGTTTAAAAGGATCAAAATTATGTAGAAATATTTATGCTATTTTATTCTATTATTTAAATTTTGGAAAGAGTGCTAACCTGTTAACGACAATTGACAGCCCTTCCGCTGGCTTTTTGTTCAGAACTTTGAGATTCCTCATTCCAGATCCTTTCAAAATCTTCTCTTTCTGAGATGTGACTTGAACAATTTGCTTTGCGGAGTGGACCAGGAGCCTCATTGGCTCACCACCTGTACCAACACTACTCATGCTGCCTTTTTTAAACGAAATGTAAAAGCGTAAATGTAACACAAATATAAACTATTGCTTTTTATGGATGAATAAACAAAAAAAGATGTTTTTTTTATTCACGGCACAAATTGAACTATGATGAGTCAGAGGAACAAACTACGCATTACATGCAACTGTAAATGTCAAACACTTACTAGTCACTAGTAAGTAAAGTTACGATAAGTCTCCTAAAAAACGGATGCACTCTTTGATCAAGTTTGCTGATGAGATTCAGTTGACTCTTTATCTTCTCCATCCGATATTTAAAACGAAAGAGTAAAAAAAATCCAAACAAAATATAAAATGCGTAATAAGTCCAATGTAATTTTTTTTAATGCATAACTTGTATGCATACCTATCTCCATATATCTTCTGCTGGACATGGATACTTGTTTTTTTTTAATTTCCTTCTCACGCCACTTCTTCTCATAATGATTACAACTTGTGATTAAATGCATGCATGTATTATTACATGATGTTGTTTTTTTCTTAAAGAAGTGGTCACTTGATCTTCTGTGGTGTTCATGATCTTGCTACATGGAGACAACCTTAGGAATATGTATAAAATAGCGTATGCTTGTCTGTGGATCTCCGTACAGTTGGTTAACTTCATAAGAATTATCAGAGGCATAATATGGAGTATCTCGTCGATTGCATAACACTTGATGTGTAACTATTATAAAGCTACTAAATTTATTTTCGTACGACCAAATGCGCGTAAATTCCATGATACAAGTAAGAGCATTAGAGCACAGAGAGTCTGGTGTTATATGACGTGACTGATGACTGATTAAGAGAGATATATAGAAGATTGAACTGTTGAACTGTTGTATATATTTCTATTTAGTTAAATGTAAGGGTGAAATTAGTTCTAGGATGGTCACTGCACTAACCAAAGTATTTAACTAACAAGCACAAAACAAAATTACCTGAAGTTTGCTTGATTTTTTAAAGGAGCTATATATTTTATGAAGGAAAGCATCTTTCAGAATTCTCACCAAATTCCACACAATCACTAGTTTAGATGTTAATTTGGTTGATGCAGCAAGATTTACATTTTAGAGTACATTTTCCGAATACTTCACTTTGGCAATTTTGTATTTTTACTGCTATCCCTTGTTATTTAAATGATTGAGGTTCCATGGATCGTAATAATCATGTAGCTACATAGGTAGGTATAATGCATAAATGTATAATATGTACTTAAAAGTAAAAATTCGATAACCTTCAGCTGGAGCATGGTGCCCGGTGTCATGAAATGTAATAATAAAATGGCTATTACAGAAAGATTGCTTCACATCACACATCATCATCATGAATACGTACATAATGTCAATGAAATCAATTAAACTACAAATAAAATCCACAGTGAAAAAAGCTTAGCTGCTAATCCATTAAGAAATGTACACATAAAATATGCATGGGAATTTCGTAGTTGATATTTATGTAAGAATAAACTGGTACGTTTAATTTAAAATTTACGAAAACATTTATTCATGTAGATAGATTGTTGATTTGTATGATGTAAAAAATGTAATGTAATGTAATGTAAACTATATTATAACACACGCTGTGATGTAAAAAATGGTGAAAACAAATCCCTCTAAAACCACTGACTTATTTTCCTATATAAATACATTAAACCGATTTTCACTAAAGTTAGTCACTAAAAATAGTCATTTCTTATCAAAGAAATTAAATAAGTAAAACTTGGCATAAGGTTTTAGATTGGCCCAAATGTTTTGGTTGTGTTAGTTCTCGTGCATTCATGTCTTTTCAGTCGGATGAGGCAGGCACACTTAAATCCTTCATGTCTTTTCGAATAGTACAAATTTTCAAGTCAAACATAACTTCTTCAATATTTTTGACGTTGTACCTGAAAAAGATGAAAGACGGGTGTTTATGAAAATAGGAGCTTATTACATTTATTTATGGGGTTAAAAATATAATGAGTCCAAAAAAATATGTATCCTTACTTTAACGAGTCGTATCTCCTTCGAAGGAAATCGTTCTTGAAACTTATGTTGTGTAGTGAAGTACTAAGTCGGATCAGAGTTTGACGGATGTCGTAAACACGTTTGATGCTCCCATCTTTAAAACAGTTTATAATCATGAATTAACAAAACTTTGAATTAAACTAAATTGTGTAAAATTCAAATTTTTTTTGGAGGGGGGGGGGAGGGAAAGGTTCAACTCCATTGGAGGGATTTACTGAACTAATTGTAAGATTACTTAGGCTTATTATTATGGAATGGAACTTACCAAATGACACGCAATTTCTGGAAAATCGTGATAGCTCGCTCCCTAAGTCTAAGAGGGCTGCTATGTAGTCGTCATATTCCAAGTAGATGTTATGCTGCTCCGTTTTATCTATCACTGATATTACTACAAAAAATAAAGGGAAGATTCATTGCTAGAAATGAGATGGACAAGTACAGAAGGAGTACATGGCATTATATTCAATAGATATGTACACAATGTGTAATAATAACTTTAAAACTCTTACATCCAATAAAATCTGCAGTTTCGGAGATTGAACTCAATGTACCATTTTGAAAGTAATTGGAGACGACTGCTAAATATGCCGTTCTCTGGAGCGTGCCTCTGAAGCAATCAATATATTTATGGTATTCGCGAGGTGGGACCTTCGCATGAAGTTCAACCATTAACGGCTTTATTTGAGTTTCAGCTTCATCCTTGACGGTCAGTGCGACAGCACGTACTATATATATAACATGAAGAGTAATAATAAATAAATTCAAGCTTTAGTAGTAGTAGTAGAGATGATGGGCTACAATAATACGGATAAGGTGAGCAATGAGATTGTGTTAGGTTAAGGTTTTTAATGGTCATTTTATAGGACCTGACCTAAACTGACTACTCTCAATATGCCCATGTTTTACCCCCGTTATTATTGCGTAGGTGTCTCGTATGATGTCGTATACATTTATTTATCTTTATATCTACAACTCAGCAAAGATTTTTTTTGTATAAATGATTTGCATGATTACGATTTTCGTCAGAGGGGTCCATATGAATTTTCTGAACGGTAAAGTTTATATTCTTGAATGTTTTCTCTAGTTGCCGGGTGACAGTCCTAATACCCTTTATATGTGGCAATAAATGAAATAGAATTCACAAGTGAATCGAATTATTTGTGTATATGTTTGAGTACTTAATTAGTAGTTAATAGCATGTGTGGTTACCTCGCGTATCTCCTGCTCCCGGTCCTGATCTATCTGATAACCATCTAACACAGCGAGAGCTTTGTCCAGGTGTATTTGTGCATTGCTGCTACTACCTTCGCTTGACGAATCCATTGTTATTGCCTTGCTTGGCAGTTATAATACCTTATATATAGTTTAATCTTTAAACAGGTTGAAATTGTCAGAATTCCACCCACTGAAATAAAGGATTTCACACAAAACCCAATTTATTATTGACAACTGCTTAATATGAACAGATCAATGAACTCATA
>JAHZNC010006307.1:0-16445 GCA_027744095.1 Zhuqinia jingwanae
GTGTACGGTACAACAATTGCAATTGTTACCAATCAATCATAATAACAACGGCAATGTCGTCAATATATACAAAATATATTTAAAGCATGTAGGCATAATACATGCCTATAAATATTGATATTTATATATACATATTATGAAAATGAAAACACACACAATATATAAAACTATATATAAATCTTTCGAAATATATATATATATATATAATATAATATTGTATTATTATTATTCAGGCGTTGACCTAGAAGTAGTGAGATCGATAGAGAGCATTTAAAAATTTTAACTGTATATATATATACATATTTAATCTCATAGAAATTATAGTTTTACGTATGTAGTAAATTTACAAATATATATATATACATGTTTGTGTACCATGTGTACTTCCTTTACAGCTTTAGTTACTGACTGATTGGTTTGAGTTGAGTTGAGACAAATGAGCAGAAGGTTCTATTGATTATCCGAAGAAGGTATTATTGCATTTTATGTTGTTTAATGTTGAAATAATGTGCATGATAGTGAAAGCGAATTATGATGATAATATACATATTATGTATGTATGTATATGATTGAGGAGAGTAAGCATAAATATATTGGTGGTGGAGTCACATGTGAAGTCATTAAATTCTTATGACAAATTATATGTTATTATTGCAATTAAGAATTTTACAATCCTTGTCTCCGGTTTTAATATAAATCATGCATAAACAATAAGAGAGATTTTAACAGAGTCTGCATTTTGTTCTCATTTTATTGGTAGTAGCTTTTTTAAAACTATATATATATTTTATCTCGTTTGTAACATAGGTCTCCGAAATTGTTGGACTTGGTAGTATCCATATCAAGATGTACTAAAGCATAAATTTTAATATATATCTTATCTTTAAATATGTGCTGCTTAATAAACATTATGACGCAAGGAAATAGTGTTACTAGCGATTTTTTTTAGATTGTCATCGTCTCGTCAGCATAAAATGATGCATAAATTACATTATGTAGAGCATATATTATAGAAGAGTATCCATGAATGTTATTGTATCATATATATATGTATGCACAGGTAATCACCAAAATTATATTATTATTATCCACTCCACTATACACAAATTATATAAGATGTTTAAAAATTTATTCAAATTCTCAGTATAAATTGCCATACATATATAGATGTAATGTTATAATCATCATTATAAGTTTTAGTAGATGTTGTAAAACAAAATCATTTAATTTTTAAACTTTTATTCTGTATGTTATGTACTTATACTGAGCGACTTGGTTGTGTCTGTGGGCATATATTTATTTTATTTGTCTTCAGGTATATTGATGTTTATGCTGTACATTACATTACGTTATCCTTTTTTTGTTCATTTGTTATTATGTACCTTGTAAAAACTATATTCGTCAGCATTATTCACGCAATGTATGATGATTTTTATCAAAATATAGTGATTGTGGTCATTTTTCTTTTTAGTAGACGAAATGTGAGATGTTAGTATACATACCAAATACGATGAACATCAAATAAAAGTTACTAACATACCAACGCAAACAAAATTTGTTTATTTTTCATTCATTGAACTTTGCCCAGTCGCCTTCGGTGTGGTACAGTGTCGCCACATCCAAAGAAAAGATGAATTGTAATTTAAGCCGTGGACACGCTTGTATTAAAAAAATCATATCATACTTATTTTCAACCGGAAGGGATTTGGGATCACGAGCATCGCATTGCAGTAAAGCTTTTAATTTAATATATATGTACATATTTACACACACTACACACTATGAAAATTACAAACAACAACGTTAAACTTTTAACTTTGCGAAGACATTAATATTTTTTAAAGCCACTACTACTCTCTGCTATCGACGGTCTTGGCATTGAGCGTGGGTAACATTTGCTATTTCGCTCGTCAGTTCGGGTCAAGGATATTTCCGTAGCATGTGTTGTCAACATAAGTTGTAAGTAAATTTACTTTTTATTAAATGATTTTACCAATCACAATCAATTCATTTGTGAGTTCATTCATTATTTATTACCACTACCACTACTGCGTACCTTGCCGTTTGGTCAGTTAACTAGGTATATTGATTTGAATTGAATGATTTGCTGCAATCGAATGATTATAAGAACCATATAAATAAGCAATCGGAATATCCACTCGCTGATTTCATACACAGCCCTTTGATACACTATAAGAAATCATAAGACAATTCAACATTTCAACAACCAACTTTTTTCAGTCCAAGGAAAAACGACAGCACAATTTTATCATGATAGAGATTAGAGACAGTATTAACGCAATTTTTGGTAAGTTTGCTTTTCTGACTTGTCTTGAGACATGTGGCTTAGAGATTCGTAAAACACGTTATTGTGATTCCTGATGAAAAATTGTTATACTAAAGTACAACGCGTCACAATGCCATACATTTGGTATCAGAGAGGATTTTCATGAAAATTGCAGTTTTACTCCATATTCCACAGTTTCCCCAAAAATTGCTTCAGTGGAACATAAATTTACCCGCAAAAATCTTGTTGGCATATTATCATAAATGAAAGAATAATGGTGTTTGACCGATTAGTAGTATTAAATAATTTTTTTGTTGCATATTATACAGAGTTTTGGGACATCAACTAATAAATTACATAATTTACTTACACTCCTCAAACAAGCAAAACACAAATGGGAGGATGGATGCAGTGAATATAAATATATAAGTAAGTTGTAAGTAAGATAAAAACGAAGGTACTAAACGACAAAGGTGAACAATTTTATTTCCAATGTATCAAATATTCCACTCTCAGTTTAATCGCTGTGGTTCATGGCCACCTCATGTATGTATCATGAACAAGAATAAAAGTTTACACCCACAGCACAGTCCCACTGATGTTTTGTTAGTTTGTTGTAATGTAATTGTGTTATGCTGGTTTGCTTTGTACTTCTTACAATTACAGATTACTGTAGTAATGAATGATTCATGTGACACTGGTTTATTACGTTCTGTGACTCACAGTCTGTGAGCTACTTTGTGGTTTTTTGTCTGTCTGTCAGAGTCGGCTATTGAAACTAGACGCTGGAACTGAGATTAAATATTTAAATTGTCTGTTACTATGATGCAAGTAGGGTAGCTTGCACCACTTTGGTACTCTGATTAAATAGATTTTTTTGTTCGCATGATAGGAATTGTTTATATTGGCTTTTAGTCTGGGGCGAACAAAGACTGTACGCCTATCCCATCCCGTGATTTCATTAAGATAATACGCCCCCAAGACTTTAACCATGTATCTGATTAATGCTTAAACAATTTTCACAATTTTATTGAACAGCAACATGATTGTAATTCTCTTTATTATACTTCCTCACACTAAAATTATCGTGTTTAGAGTTTGAATGAAGTATCATTAAATATTATTGTATTTTGCTGACAGTATAAAAATTATTCAATGTAATATGCCCTTGTTTCATTTCCAAAGCACGTTTAATCTGAAAAAAAAATTAATCCTATATTAATTTAGTTTATGGTCGATATTAAGTTGCTGTTTTACACTTTTTCCAATAACGGCAAACGGAGTATTAATCCAGATTTTAATCTCGCAATGCCCCATTAAATCACAAACTAAAACGATATCCCATTCCCATCAGGAAAGAAATACTCAAGATTTTTATTCTAATCCTAATGATATTTATTGATTTGTCAATAAAATGAACTGAAATCCATTTGGCATGGAACAACAAAGGCTTCAAAAAAATTCAGCAACAACAATTTTGTTCGATTCAATACAGCCATACAATAGTCGAATTAATTGCCAAAGAAATTGTGAGCTTGCACCTCTTCTGCATATTGCTAGTTGCGTGAATCACTGAAAAATTACATTAAAATTTAACCAATGATTTCCTTGCCCCCAATCGTATCGCATCCTATCGTGCTTAATTTTGATGATTTTTACTATATACTGGCCCATCTCTCTGGTTCATGTTATATTGGTTCATGTTATATTGGTTCATGTTCATCTACTCTCATGCATTCAATTGAATCATGATCAAGGGAAAGACATCATCATATGAGCAGCCAGGCAGCTACAGAAAAACAGTCAACACCTTATTATGGTTGTTGTATATTGGTAATGTTGAATGTACTTTAGACATACAACATAAGCATCACATATGGAAGAAGGATTTTTGAAGGAAGAGAGGTTTTTATTTCACTTCACAAGCACTACTGCAACGACAGCTCGGCTGTTCTCTGTTACTTTAGTAGATTAAATAACATAATCTTATTTAATTGTATCAAATACAAATACTCATATCATTGGTAATGAAATGATAATTCTTTTGAGTCATTGTTTGCTTATAATTTAACCTTAATTAGAAATCGTTTCGTGGACCAAACAGTTTCTTTTAATTCATTTGATTTGATTGTTGCAAGTGAAGCGTCACACGTTAAGCAGCATGCAAAGTTTAACATTTATGTTTCTTTTGTATTGTTAATTTTTTTTGGTATAGCACACCGTTTTCAGTATCAAGGGTATTTATTATGTAATGTGACTGTGATATTAAATGTGAAACGTCTAAAAAATATTTTGTTTAGTAATTTATTTCAAAAGTAACATTTCAAGCAGATGAGCAGTGCTTAGATATTTTTTTTGAATGGGGGACTCTTATCACGAGTCGTAGGAGGCAACCTACTGTAGTTAATTAAGTTGCAGCGTGGATTATTCTAGACTGTGGAATCAGTACTGGACGTTGTGAAGTAAGAAAACCCAAATATTAGCATATCAATCTATATTTATCATATTATTACTTTTATGAAGAAAACAGGCTGAAATTGGCTTCTCTCTTCGGTTTTTACTTTTCCAGTTTATTTCGTGATCTGAACATACACTGAAGATTTGACAGACGGTCACTCGTTAATGGCAATACAACAACATGGCAGATACAGAAGCTCTTACTGGAGAGAGTACAGAGACGAGAGATTATGGAGAAAGTGTTTCGGTTGAAAAGGGCTGCTTTTTCAGATGGTGCGATCCCCGCAGTGGATTTCATCGCTTTATAGCGTTGATGTTCATGTGCTTCTTAGGATTCGGTATGTTTTAAATCAGAATTTTACAAGATACATTTCTTCTACTACTGTGGAAAGTTTTTCTTTTTGTAAAAAGAAGTTTGTTGGAGTTAAAGTTAAAGTTGTAATTCTAACTGTCATTATTTTTTAGTGCTTAAAATATCGTGTAGTTAAAATATTATTTGTCTGTTGCCAGGGTCATACTTCTGTTACGACAACCCCGGGGCGCTGCAGGATAATTTTATCGATGATTTGAAAATAACAACAGCCCAATTTGCTCAGCTGTACTCGTGGTATTCGTGGCCTAATGTAGTCTTATGTTTTGTGGGAGGTTTCCTGCTAGACAGGTACATTGAACAAACCAGAGCAGTGCAGAGTATTTTTCATTGAAACTAAAGCAATCAGTTTTTTTTAATCAACGCGTTTTTATTTTATTTTAGAGTTTTTGGAATACGTTTGGGGACTGTTATATTTTGCTTTTTCATTGTTATTGGTCAACTTATATTTGCACTTGGAGGTATTTTTGATTTATTTTGGCTCATGATAGTTGGGCGTTTTATTTTTGGGTGAGTAGATATACAGCTCTAAATATCTGAAAATAAATTGTTGAAAAAATCGTATATCAAAATTGTTTTGGTTGCACAACAGAGTTGGAGGTGAATCATTAGCTGTAGCTCAAAATACTTATGCGGTTAGTTGGTTTAAGGGAAAAGAACTGAATTTGGTTTTTGGCCTCCAAATGAGCTTTGCAAGAATTGGATCAACAGTAAATTTTTTAATTATGGGAAGTGTGTATGCCTGGATGCAACAGTATTTCACGGGATATACTTGCCTAGGATTTGCATTGTTAGTCGGTACGTTACTTATCCTCGATATATAAGCTTACATTTTTCAAAAATTTCGTGTGATTCCCAACAATTATGTGCAAACATTTAGACACAATTTTTTTTCTTTTAGCATTAATTACATGCGTATTATCATTGTTCTGTGCCATGGTATTGGCAGTATTTGACTATCGTGCCGAAAAAGTACTTAAAAGAGAATCTGCAGGACCTCAGGAGGTTGTTCGGTTGTCGGATATTAAGGACTTTCCAGTGTCATTTTGGCTAATGTGTGGGTCATGTGTGGCTTACTATGTGGCCATTTTCCCCTTTATTGGCTTAGGAAAGTAAGTGTAGCGCAGACGAGTATACAGTAGAAAATGTATGACTATAGTTTATTATTCCTTAATTCTTATTTTTAATTTTCTATTTGCTGTCATGTGCCAGGGTGTTTTTTGAAAAATGTAAGGAATTAATTCGAACATGATTTCAATGCATTAATTGTATATTAATTATCAAGGTATGATGTACTGGATTATGTGATAATTAATAGTATGCAAGCAGTACAAAATCTCGGACTAGCTGTGATAACTATGATGGCTGGCTACATTGTAGACAGTGTGGGATATCTACTCCTTGAAGTGTTCTTTCTTGCCTGGCTGTGCTGTAAGTACATAATATTTACTGATTTAAATATAGGGTTTTAATCGACATCATTACTCTCTTGTGATTTTAAAACACGACGATCGTAATCCTGTGTTACATCAAACACTGAGGTTTGTCATGCTGAATTGTTTCTGGTCTAATAAACAAAATCTTAGTTGCATTGGTGATGATACTGCTGCTTTGGTTTTGGGATTCCGATGGTCAACTAAGTATGACCCCATCCCGTAGAAGGTTAATTGAACAGTTAACTCAAAAGAGTAATGACTCTGATGATGGCGAACCCTTTGGTGATAACGATGGATTGGATCACACTGGGGATAATTAGTTAAAACAAGATGCCTCACATACATTCTGCTCAGGTGAAGTCTCAATTTTTTTTCCTCTGTGTGCTTTAGTGTCATTGGCTTGTACAATATTGTTGTGGCTACATGATTCTTCCCACACTGGTGTTCTCAATATGTCCATTGAACAACGAGATGCCTGGGATCACCATCGAATGTGAGCACCTTGTGACAAAAGTTTAATAACGACCTTTAGTTCAAATTACTTTACACGAACAATTTGCTCAGTCTTCAAACGTTGTTTTCTGTAGATGTTAGACGTATAATATGTTATGCACATTTCTCTTTCAATTTTTTAAAGAGAAAAGTATAGTAAAATTAGTTCAAAACATCCCCCTTCTAAACACTTTGTAACTAGATTGTCTCTAAATACGTTAGACCGTACGGTATCAGTTTGTGTATTACTAAGTGTTTATGCTTACTCTTTCAAGAGAAAAGAAATGCTACGTCTGTTTAAATGTTGCTTTCCTTTAATATTCCTGTCGAATATGTAGTATCTTGATCTTGTTGCTGAAACTACGTCAACTTTTATCTTACATATACTTTCTGTTAATTGCGAGTCAATCTGTATCGTTTGAGATTACACAAGTAACCATTCGCAAGCAGTCTTTTCAGTTTGTAATTAGGACTTTGGATGTATTCGAGGATATTCACTTTCTTTCCCATAGTTGCTCGTTGATATTGAAACTTCAAGTTACGTTTCATTTACTTTTCTTTTAATTAACTTTTTCTATTCTTCGAAACTGTTTTGCCACTCTACTTTCAAATCGCTGTAGCTTCCACTTTTACCTTCACAATATGATGCGCGAACCGATTCTTTCTGCTGTTCCACAAGACGTTTGGCTGGATAAATTAGGGGCAAATGTATTTTTAATTAGCCAGCACGTGTGTAAAAGAGGCCTGGTTTTCATTTTTGTGTCTGCAGGCTAGCAGAATCTCTGGAAAGGGACCAATTGTATACAACTGCCGTGCCCTCGGTTGTACCTAGATCTGATTTCTTAATTAGGAATCGATACCTTAGTAGGATCGGAGCTCGAGTAAGCATTTTCAAGTCTATATCGCTTTGCTATCGCACTAACGGCACAAACATACCAACAAGGTCTACCAAAGATATATCTGCGAAATATCCTTTTTTTTAACCCCCAACCGAAAAATTCATCTAGCTAGATTAATAAGTTGGGGATTATGTACCATGTTCAAAGGCCCAAAAATTTAAATTTGTTACGTATCTAAAGAAAGCTCGGTATTAGTAAAGTATAAAAAAGCACGTTGTTGCAATGTAAGTAATTCACATTGGAGTTACTCGAGTGTGGGAAGAGAAAGTAGCAATGAATGATATAATGCTTTTACTAATTCTTCTGAGGTATGGTTATTTTCTCTTATCAATTGATTATGTGTACACCACCTTCTTTAAGCAAGATTTTGATGGTATATTTTATATTGGTAATTTTGAATTATATTGCTCCCTTCAAGCTGTATTTTGCTATTCTTTGTACAAGCCTATATATTTCTTATTTTATTATGTATTAAGTATTATGGATTCTACGATTTCTTGATTAATGCTTTTGATAGTGCACTAAGATCAAAATCTGCCTTCATATACTATACATACATATATCGTTGATAAGTAGCTTGTTTTATCGACATCTTTACTTTTCGTAGTTTTCTGGTAGACATTAGAAACTTTTCGTACATGAATTTACGCTGTGGTGATTCATGATTTTCAATCTTCATGCAAAATGCTGATGCCAAATCTTTCTTGCTAATCAATTACTTTTTTAACTGCATTACCTACTATTAAACATCTATGTACTTTGTTTACAGTTGCTAACTATTAATTCTTACAGCTAATCTTCTCTCGTGTAACATGCACTTACCTATGTATCATTGGAGAAATATTATAATAAATATGATAATGTATTCCTATATGCCATATTTCGAGTGTAAACCTAATAATTCATATTTTATGTTCACTTTCCGCACAGCTACCAGCCTCTTACGACCCATCCGTTCGAGGAATCGTCTATAGAACTCTAAGGTGATAGGCCGTGTATTCTCAAAATTACTTATAAGATAGATATTTTCAGTTTTTGGATGTCTTTTTTTGTTATGCAAATTTGCGTTCCAGTCATTTAATTGTATTGTTAGCAATTTTAACTTTATGCTTACATTTAATCATAATTTATGTATGTTTAAAAAAGGTGATATGTTGAAGATGAGGTTTTTGTATGCCGTTAGATATTACACTGCGTGTGCTAATTCTTCTGAGACAATAAAACTATTAGATGTAAGTGTTATTTAAAATGAAGAACTGAAATCCTATATATATCTCTAGTGATTATATGTACAGATTGTTATCGATCTATTTTAGAGTTTCTATTTTAGCTGACAGAATATTGTAAATATTTCGAATAAATTAATAATTCTAATTTCATTTTCTACTGACACCTTTGTCATAAAAGCGAAAAAATAACCTTGTCAAAAATCGCAAAATGTACGTTTGAAATACCTTTTTATATCGCCAATAATAAAGCGTAATAAAAACAGTAATTAATATTAAACTGGATTTACAAACATCGAATGATTTACGATTTATTTTTAATCCACGCAAGTAAAATACATAAATAACTGGTTACCCATGACACGTTTTATTCATAAAGTTTAAAGAAAAAGCATTGGTAGGTAATATAATAACCCTTGATTAAAATGCATAAATATCAGACCATATTCCAAGGAGACAAAGTTGCATATACACTGCATTCTAAATCTGATAAAATTCATGCTAGCGCAATGAAATTGGCCCAGCAGAAGTACTACTACAATATGCATACATGCAAGTTCTACCTGCAAGTGGCTGGACTCAATCCTGCTCTGCCGAGCTATTCGTTCTGTAAGATTTCTACTTCACACGGATAAAAAGGAATATCTCGGTGCGTTAATAAATTATATTATTTTGCATTCAGCATTTACACATTTTATTGGAGTAACGTGGTATTGTGATTTTGTGATTGTGGTATCTAGCATCATAGGTGGGCATTCTGTTTCTGTATCATCTCTGTTTTTTTGCTTCTTACACAAGCATAAGCAACGCCACTGCAAATGAACAAAAATATCCGGTGCTCGTCGATCTACAAACAAGAAACGAGGCTTTTGTTCTTCTTGTCATAATATTCCTAGCATTGTCTTCTGAAATCACCTGTTTCGTATTCCAGTCACGTAGTTTTTTTTAAAGAGACAAGACACACAAATTTTGGAAATTCCATCAAGTTCAAACATTGTTGTTGTTGGATAAGTAAAAGGATAACCTTTCATCACACTATTCGCCTTCACATAACCATTGTGCTCGACGGCACATGTGACATTGACAGCTCCTTCCTATATCCATCAACTGCTCGTTGTTGCGTTTCATCATTTGTTGTATAGTCAGGTGTTATTTGTCATTGGTGTTTCGGTAAGATTCCAGGAAAACTTTAAATAATATTTTAAATCTAGAATTGCCTCGTTTGTCAGGAATTAAAACTCGATTCATGATGTTATTTTGTCTATTTTGACATTAGACTACTACTCTGGTGTTGCGAATGGTCAGCTGAACTGGAAAGGCACATGTGATTGATACTGAGAGCTCCAATATCGATTGATTGATCATTGTTGTGTTTAAATCATCTATGTAAATAACTTGTTGTTTGTTGTTGTTGTTTCGGTAAGATTTCAAATGTATGCAGTATAGGATTGGCTTGTTTATCAGTAATCGGTATAAGTTGTATTATTAGTTATTTTTTATTGTTTATTTAGGTCCGACCACCAGTAAGAGTATAAGATTGCTCTGATATTTTGGTAAACGTCAGCTGGACTGGGATATTTACATCTCCGGTATCGTGTGATTGCTCATTGTTGTGTGTGAATCATCTGTAAATATAACTTGTTACTTGTTGTTGTTCTTTCGGTAAGATTTCAGTAACTTTAATTTATATATGCTGTATGGAATTGCCTTGTTTATCAGTAACTAGCCATCATACATGTAAGATGTGTTATTTCTTATTTTTATTGTTTATTAAGGTTTGACCACCAGTCTCCATTGATTGCTCATTGTTTTTGAATCAACTGTTGTAAAAATAACTTTTTGTTGTCGTTGCTGTTTCAGTAAGTTTCCAAGTAATAATTGGCACATTTAATTGTGTAGTACATTTATGTTAGCTTTAAATTAAAACTTGTAATTGCTTACATGTGTATTATTATTTTTAGGTCTGTCAGATTAGAAGATCCATTGCTCTTATATTAAGACTCCGTAGTCTTCTGACTAACTTTTCTGATTTCTCCAATGGGGGGTGGCTTTTTAAATGCTGTGAGGGAGATGTTGGTGTTTGGGCGATTAAGACGTTTCATTCAGAGAAACTTTGGAAGGATAGCAGTTGGAGCGATTGCGATTCCAGTCTTCATGCGCATAACTGGATATGCTGCTAATCGATATTTGACCTACCAATCAATGAGAACCCACGAAATGCTCCGTCGATACAAGAAGCAGCGCATGTTCGAAATGATGGAAGAGAATTTCGAATCTAACTTCAAGAAGTGGTATGAACTGATGAAGGAAACTATTAAACAAACCTTGGACGCTGAAAAGCATATGGAACTTCTGAAAAATGGAAGTGGACGCAAATTGGAAAATTGGATGGAAATGAAGATAATTGCATTTTCAAGCATTTTGGCTCTGATCTATGGATCATCTATGTTGTCGGTAATTCTTCGAATTCAACTAAATGTTATCAGCGGGTTACTGTTTAAACAAATGGAACAGATTCCACCCGGTTTGGAAGACATTAGAGGGGGAGGTGATGCGGCCATATCAATAGCGAATTATCCAGTAATAACGGAACATATACAGCAAGAGTACATGGTGTTGACCCGATATTTATGTACGGATGGCGTGAAATCATTGTGTGAGCTCATGCTCAACAAAGCTCGTCACGTGATTGAGAATCTTTCATTGAAACAAAAGCTTACTGTTGCCGACATTGAACAATTACTTGTTGATGTACGAAACAAAGAGTTGAGATATGCGCCGATACGTTTAGACTTAGATGGCAGCGAGGACCAAGTCCCTAACGACTGGTGCCCAGTCACGGAAGCGTGGTACTTCATGCTTTCAGTTAAACTGACTAAGAAGTATTTGTACCCTGCAGCGTATGCTCCTTCTATCTTGACTGATCTTAAAGGTGATGTAACAATGAGACAACTCATTGGAGAAGCATTTGATCTTGTCAATTCAGAGGATGCCAAGAATCTTTTAAAGTTTTTGGAAATCCAAGGGCTAAATAATTATTTAGACCGAATTACTGAATTTTTAAGTACTTTGCCACCTGATAGCGATTCTTCTCAAGCGTCAGAAGAATCTCTTTTCCATGGTGGGACCGACTCTTCGTCTTCTTTTGCGGCGGAAACCTCTGCTCCAGTAGCGAAACTCATCCCTGTTATGAACTCGTTCGTGAACATCCCGTTCGCTGAAGATACTTGGGCAACGCTTCTTGTAAACAACGAAACTTTGAAGACTTACAGTGCAAACATCTACGAGTCCTACAGCGCTAAGGAATTTGATTAGGTAGCCATGAATTGTAATATCTTTCAGATTGTACGTTTATATTGTTACCGAAAATATTTCAGAATTGTTCGCGTGCTTTCTATATATTTTATGATAGCTTAATAAATCACCACTTTATTGAGTTTACTATAATATAGTCATTTGTAAATCAGAATGCCTACTTATTTTATTAATAAACTTATGTATTATGTTTTAGTTACAAAAACAACTTCATTTCTACATTAAGTACCTAAATATAATGGTATTGTAATTTGCTGTAAGTATTTACAGCGTAGTGTATAAATGATTTTCGACATAATAATAAGGTATTTTATACTTAGTTATCATTTTAGTAAGGATCAGATCTAATCTTCTGTTATGATCAAACAAAGTATTTAAAGTCATAAATTAAGGAAACCCTAAGCATCACACTTATTCATACTGAATATAGCCTTTTTAATTCCTATAAAATATTTGCAATCGCATCATAAAATCAAAATGTGTGACAATCAAAATTTAGTTTCAATCTACAAATAGAAATTACTCTTCAACTCATCAAACGAATATTAAAGTTCACCGTGCATTCTTTCTTCTTCATTGGCAAATATATATATAGTTAATAGTACATTTGTCTCATTCATATTACCATTGTCACAGAGAAGAAAAGGTCATATAATAGTTGATGTTCATCTACATAGAACAAACCAACTCAATTTTGTGTACATCTAGTAACCCATTGAAATTTTTTTGACAACAATACAAGTAATAATCCATTTCTCTTTAATTTTAACATGTGGACTAACTTCATGCATAATGCATAAAAATATGAATTAATACTAAACTAAATCTATTCCGATCGAAGGAGATGCTATAACCTATAACAATCAATTTTATACCCTTGGACTCATAATCATCAAAATCAGTATCATAATCATATTTCAACCGTGGTGTTGACTAGAACCGGCTAACTGAGATACTGGTATGTTCATAATGTGCTTGGTCACTAACATTTTTATTATACTTTTAATTTACTTAAATAACCGAACTATTATTGTTCTAACCATGAAGGCGAAGAAGAATTTGGAGTTCGTACTTTTATACTGAACTGCTTGAGAGTGGACTCCAGAGCCTGTTGATTTCCCGAGAAGTAGGCAGATATCGCATTATGGAATAGCAGCAGCTGTTTGTGCATCACTTTAATCTACACATTGGGTAATGTTTTTCCACATAACATTAATATTACAATATATATATCACTCTGATGCATGTGTGCATGTTTTTTCTTGCCATTGGCGGCATTACTTACCCTGTTCTCATCCAAAAATTGTAACTTAATATTCACATCATCCCGTAACTTTTCGTAAGAAATTTTGTACAAGTTGAAATTTTTCTGCGCTTCTTCTATTTTAGCAGTTGATGCTTCAGACTTAGGAAGTAGGAGCATTAATTCCAGGTCAGAACGATACGCATCGTATTCCAACCTACAAAAGTATACGAATATAGGTATATATTGTTGTTATTACGGCGTTGACAACAGTTTAGTAGTTTTAGGATGATGATCGTGGTGTTTAAAGTCGTGGTACAATACAAAATGAATACATACCTAGAACCTTCGTATTGTTTGATAGTCAGGATTGTATCTTCAATTGTCTTATTACAAAGCGTGTTAACAGACGATAGAAAGAAATTCAGGGCACTCAACAGAATTTCTCCATTCTTGTGCAGATTTCTCTGTGTTTCTGCATTGTACAGGAATTCTTGTTGCAGTTCTGGCGATTTTTGCGCCAAATCAGAAAATACTTCAGCGAGCGCTTGCTAAAAATATTAATTTTGAACATATCAATTATACAGATTATTTAAAGTCAGCAGCGAATCGAATAAACGATGAACAGCATACCTGCGTCTGGATGACATGATAAAAATGACTTGTGAATGCACGACTTAATCCCAATACTTGCAAGTAGCGCCTCTTTATATCTCTCAGGTGCTCGATTCGGGATTCAAGCTCTAGAAATATAAATTACAATAAGTTTTTCAGCTCTGTAAAATTAAAAAGGGAGATTATGAAAAGTTTTAATTACTCAAAGTCGAACCTGTGTCCACGGTTCGAGAAGTTTTTCCTAACTTTTCAAACATGAGCTGCTTCGTGCACTTATATGTGGAAATACTCCAGTTTCTCAAACTTTCAATCTTGGACTGTGGTGAGCGTAGTAACCTAGCATTGGATTCTCCGTTTTGAGAGCTGGCTGCAGCAGCAGCCGGTATGGATGGGGCCGAGGCTGTGAAGGTGATAACACAATTACTGGGTAGTAATTTTTAAAAGTAAAAATAATCTTTTGGCTCTCATATGAATTGACTTAAGTACCCGAAGTAGGGAGGCATGTTGGCAGGGAATTCGGTGTAGGATATTGTCTAGTTTGTGTGGAGGAGCGAAACGGTGGAGGAACTCCACCCAAGGATACAGTTCCTTGACTGGAAACATTAGCACTGGTAGGGTTGGATGTTACCAACATCGCTGCCGGTTTGTTGCCATCGTCTGAATAATTCGCACTACTATTCATTCGTTCAGGGTACGAAGTACTAATGGGAAGGCCACTAGGAGGTGGATCTATGGATGATGACATTGACATTGACATGACGAGAAATTATAATAATAAACCGCACTTAAAAAATTATAAGCAGCTTTCTCTCGATTTTCCGGATTTGTGCGGTTTCCCAGCCTACCAAAAAATCAAAGATAATTTTTACTTTATAATTATTGCATATGATTATTTAAAATTGAAATACGTATATATTTTGTACAAGTTATATATAACAAGCCAAGTCTCACCAATATATTCAAGGAATGTTAAAAATTTGTTGTTCCTTTTATGTGGTTGTCTTCTTGTCAAATCAAACTGTCAGACCTTCCAATATTTCGTGTACCCTGCAAAAGAAAAAAACAGGCATGCACAACCTTTATAACTGGGAAACTATAGATAGTTCACAATTTTCTGGGGCACATTTTGACAACTTATAAACAGGAAGGATATTATTATCATCATTATATAACTTACTGCAATTTGATAGTTTAAGTTCAATACTTTACATCAATACAATAATTTTCACAGTGTATAATAATAAGCAGCATGATAGCAATAGCCAAAACGGAAACCGTCCTGTCAGTGGTTTGCTGTTGTTACTATATTTGCCAGCAGATCTTTCATCAAGCACGTCAGGACATAATAATAATATGAAAGTGAGACTCGGTATTATCACAGCAAAACCACCCACAAAAATACTACCAACTCAAACAGCCAGAGAGCAACGGAGCAGTAATAATATAAAAGCTGCTGCACGGCTACTCGTAGTAATACTCGTAGCCGCCTTCGTACTATTATGCACGTACAATAAAATACCCCTTCACCAGAATAGATAGCATGAGGAGAATTGGAATTACATAATACTTTTATATTATAATGATAATAATGCCTGCTCTACTGATGCTTCCATGCATTGGTGCACTATATGAAAACGTGTTGTAAGTAAATCACCAAAAGATATAATATTATGTAGTACTGGTATGGTCGGCATATGTGCATGGCATGGTGGTACGCAAAACGGAGGAATTCATTTGATTTTGTGAATTGAGTTGGCCAGGCTAAACGGACCAGTAACAACGCAGCTAAAATAGGATATTACAAAAGCTGCAAGCAAACGAGAGTAGTAGTAGCGTGTGTCCACCCACCAACAAGCGTTTATGCCACCACCACCACCGCACATAATTAACAAATGCATATTTATGTAGAATCCTTTTGCCTTTCGAATTTCCAAGTAAGAAAAACTTTCTGTGCATCTAACGAAATGACAAAAAAAAAATTTGTAATCCAGCCTGACTTTATGAATACCTATATGCAACAGCATCCAATTGTACATATGACAGACCAGCAGCAGGACCAGATAATATGATAATAGTCGTTTTTTCTTGGTAATCTGCTGTACAGT
>JAHZNC010006308.1:0-18539 GCA_027744095.1 Zhuqinia jingwanae
TTCCTCGTCGTCAGCATATCAAACACATGCTCCACTTACTACCAACAACCCACGTCGCGACATTTGTTTTAAAGATATAGCAGGAGCACTTCTTACTACTTCTCTCTTTATTCCACAAGCGATGTGCTTTTGTGTTCGTGCTGTAAAGTTAGATGTTGTTCAGCATTGCTGTCTACTCAGTCTACTCGAGTGACTTGCTGCTGCTGCGTTGGTATGACTTCGCTAAGAAGCGTTCTAAATTTTGTTTCGTTCAAGGAAGGTGGTCAGTGCGTTCCCGTTCGATCGACTTTAGTTCCCTCAAGGTTTCGACGAGCACGGAGTGGTTAGTTGTTAAGCAATCTGTCAGCGCAGTGAGGCGTTATTTTACAACGAATTACGCAGGACAATTCGTCGGTTAAATTAATTGCTCTTTGCAAGCTAATCGGTGTAAATCGACATCCTCATTCAAGAGCCAGAGAAGTGGGACTAATTCAGAAAGGTTGTACAACAGGTATGGTCATTCTTCAGTATATAAATAAGCGCTTTAAGTTAAATTTTGAAATCAACCAGAAGCATGCATGGCAAAGGAAGTCATACAACTCATAAATGCGCATCCCCTTTTCTGATAGTAAAGTTTTCACGTCATAGCTGTTAATGGATTTCCTCCAGCCAGGACGATTGGCGCAATTTTAAATTAAGCACGTCTGTGATCGACATATTGGAGTTTCGTTTACGAAATCTTGTGAATAGCAACCTACACATTTAAGGCAAATGTTATTTAGTGTAGAATACAAAGGGAATTTCAAAGAACTGCCGGACCCAAATTCGTGTTGAAGTTAATTGCAAAAAACCAGCAAAGATTTTCGTACATATAGTACATTTGTAAATATTATGTGACGCTACGTTCCTCTAGGGGAGCAAACTAGGGCGTCTGAGCAGACTCGATATGAGTGGGAGAGTTGCTCTTAAGTAAACCCGGTGGAAAACACGATATACAATGGGTTTAAATTACCGGAAACTTTTATCGATAACCGAATATTTATATTAAAATTATTAATTTATAATGGGATTTTTAAAATACAAAGACTGTAAAACCCCAACTAATTATCCTCAATTAATTACGAGGAACCTTGAGAAGAAGAATATTGCATTCGATGTGTCCCATTGGCGACTATTCGTGGTCGGTCTTGAGTTTTATAGTTTGAGCTGAATGGCATAGAGCTAGTGGTGGGGTATTGTGAGCAGCTTGCATGCGGTATGAGTTTTGTCATCAGCAGTATTTTCCAACCGGCTGCACAAAAAATCTTTGTAAACCAACTTGATCGATGTGCTTTTCATTTTGAATTCTTGTAACCTTCCCACTCCCTTAATATGTTTACGTTGGCCAAATTTTCAACACAATTGAGTTTTCTAAATCCTACATTCGTTAGGCGACAGTAAAACAACAATTCTGTTACAGCGGTGCTTTTAAACCATGATTGCTGTATCTAAAAGGATTCTATTGTTCATTGTATCAAATGACGAAATCAGTTTCCTCGTAATATTTCAATACAATTAAGAAAACAGCTTTCGTAGCATATAAGAGCCCATACGTTTGTTAACATGTTTAGCTCGAGAATCAAACTGGTAATAAAGCATAAACAAGAAAAATCAGAATATCAGTGAGTTCAAAATAAATATGTCTATTGCTATTCACTGGGTGAACTGTGATGATGGTAAAAGCCCGCCTAAAGGAGGAGCTAGCTATAGAGTACATACATAGACTCTGTCTGTGTACATGTACATGTACTCTGTAACAGAGTACTTGTTTATCCACATCCAACCATCAGCTGCTGCCATGCCGGGGCGGCCATAAATGTAAAACTAACTGTAGTTTTAACGGCCGTAACTACAATTTTTAAGCAATTTTTTTATAAACAAAGATCAGGCTTCACACACTTAATGTACACAAAAAATTGACCAAATCTGAATCTACGATTTATTAACTATTTTATACTTTGAATACTTTTTTAATCACTCCACTGAAAAATTTTTAAAGACAAACAAAACAAAAGTGTAAGAAATTATCAAGAGTACCCGTTCTGATCGGCAAATTACATACTAGTGCTTTAATATACTTCATTTAATTTTTAAAATTGTTTTATTAAAAGTATTTTAAAATTTTAATCAGAGTAAACTTAATAATCTTCAACTTGAGTCTTGGTTTGACTTAAGCGGTCGGTCGCATACATCGTTTGGCTCAACGACCATTAAAAATGAATATGTAGAATATTCCAGACCGCCATGTTTGCAGCTAAAGAATTTTCGAGAATCCCAGGGCACATCACCTTGAAACGTCCCACCTCTTTATATTAAAGAAGTTGGTCGAGTCCGCCCCCGAACCCCACTAGAGTATAAGAGTGAATGCATGCCGTGGCATAACTCAAGCCAAACTAGATTCGGCATTGCGAGTGCTCGACAACAACACATCATGGGAACAAAGGCATGCTCTTACATTCAACTGCGATGTATGCATGCCAAATTCCAATGGTACTTTCAACTTATACCATTCACAGTTTTTACATTTGTAATGTAAGTATACGAAACACTCTGATTTAGCAAGGAAACATGATAGCAGTTAAAATGCTCTGTATCTAAATGTTGAACATCGACTCTTTTTTTAGGGTAAACTTACCATATATACAAAAACATCATCGTAGTATCCGTGGCCACAACTTCTACAGAATACATGGTATATCAAAGCAACTCTCGTCTCGCCTTTACTCATCTCTGCAGTGTAGCAGATTCATCACAGCATTGCTACGGTTTTTTTTGGTAAAAAGCACAACTTTTCACTATTACAGTTTTGGGTCTTCGACTCATCATCACAAGTCCAAGCTTGAAGCTGTGCGTAAGCATAATGCTATAAAGTTATAATGTATGTGTGTAATAGTAATATATTATGCTAGGTAGGATCCTTACACTTGCTCAAGTTCGTTGCCCGTTGTGTTCTTTATTAGAGACCGACATACGGAGGTATCTTACAGTAATATAGATCAAATCTGTCGACCGTATATATCTACGTATGTACGCATTTATATGTTCATGTATATTCGCGCTCTCCTCCACATATTTGATCGGATTTGGACCAAACTTGGCACGTATATTCTTTATATGGAGGAATAGATCTCTACATATTTTCAACGCTCTAAATTTATATTCGTGTCACCAGGGGAACAAAAATCATAGAAAAACCGGATACGGTCAATAATTTGCACCAAGTTTGGTATTAACATACTAGAGCATAAGGTCTTTAACCTCGTACTATTTTCAGCACTCTTAGTTCATCGCACTGCAGACAAGGGGACAAAAATTATATAAAACCCATATACAGAGACTAATTTGCACCAAATTTGGCACAAACGTGAATAAAATATAATAATAATATAATATTACGTTTATATCAGTTGAATCTTTTTGACCACACCGTCGCGTCGGCCTCTATTTCGGCTTTACTAAGAGTTTGTATTAAAAACCATTTCGCTACTTAACAAACAACGCACATATATTTAGTATGGGGTTTTACAAAACAACATACTTATTGAGATTGAGCCTACTCGAGTAATGGCTTACAGATTTGTGTTTTGTGAGGTCGGGGTGAAACGAGAAAGTTCGATCCCTGCTGAAAAACTTTGTAACGACCACTTTTAGTGTTTGTTTGTATTTACTTGTTCATGTGTTCCCGTATAAAAGAGAAAAGTCTGGTCGCACAGACACATTTTACAAGTTTTTGTTTGCACACTCAGTCACAAAATGTACATGAGCCGACAGGAGAGGATAAAATTATCCAAATTTTTATGCTGGTTGCCAATCAAACAAGAGAGTTAAGTAAAGTTGTTCTGGAGTTCGAACCAACCTTTCAAACTGTCTTTTCTTGTGTTGATCAGCTATGAAGTATGAAGGGAAGTCATTGTTAGATTTGGGAATAAACGCACATTTACATTATCTCCAAAACTGTAAAATGTGCTGCAATTTCTGTAGATTCTAATGTTCTTGCTAGTTGGAAGTGCTAAAAAAATAATTGCTCCTCGCCAATGGGAAAGTAATCATTTTTCTAGCGTGTACGATTTTTTAGTTTTATTATATGGGAGGAAAGTAACAACGGTGGAAATAATTTTTGGCTGGGTGTTTGTGTGTGGATTGTTTGATTGACAATTGGTAGCGGGAAAGCACTGGCACTAATGTATTCAGTGGTATTAAGAGATCTGGGTGAGTGTCTAGGATAAAGTTTGTACTTTGTTTTGCAATTATTAATATGCTAGTGCGTTGTTACTTTTGAGACAGTAAAATTTGAGAAAGCAGTCATTTCTATTCATTTAGTGCAATTTTTTGAATGTGCTTATTTATTTTGATAGATCGTAACAGGATCGTTATGGCGGATCAGGATATGGAGGGTCCGGTCGAGCAGGAAAGAGAATACTATTGTAGCTTTCTTCCGATTCCATTTGTAAAAGGAAAGCCTGTGGATTACCAAAGGATGAATACCGTAAGTGATCATATACATCTAAAATAACCGATATTTAGAGTCAAAATGGGGAGCCTTTTAGATGGCAGGTTTTTATATGGCGTGACGAATGGTGTAACCATTTTCTGGTAGGTATTTTAAATGGTGAATACGTTTTCTGGCAGGTATTTTACATGGTGAATCCGTTTTCTGGCAGTAAAGTTATATGTTCAAAAACTCGTAGCATTCAAAAATAAATTTGTACAAGTATATTTAAAATAGTTGTATAAATTGTAAAATCATGTATCAAAAAATAATAAGTATAATTTTTATATATTTGTACAAATGTAATTTTGAATGCTACGAGTTTTTGACCATGTAACTTTACTGCCAGAAAACGGATTCGCCATATAAAATGTCTGCCGTATAAGAACCTTGCCATTTTTCGGCTACCATATTTTCGCCGCCCAGAAATTGGCAACGCCATTTATTTTTCGTAATCCGTCAAAATGTCATTGAATTAATACAACTATAATTACATATTTGAATTATTTCTCCGAAACTGTCTATGATAAATGTTTTATTTGTTTTTCTTTATAGGATCAATTGAAGACATTCATTGATTTCATGTACACCAGTCAGTACAAGCGAAGCCTTCCAAAAGCTATTACATCCGGCGGTAAGCAACCGCCGTGGTGGCCACAAACTATCGCTTTCGACAAGAGCCTAAAAATGAAGATCAAGTCTAATCCTAGTCATAAAGGGGTAAGTAAAAGCGACGAACTTAAATAAATAGGATATTCGCTAAACAAGAAATTGTGATTGCGAGTTTATGTGATTGTTTTTTTTTCATGAAATTAATAGGCAAGCCAGCTGCATAAGGAGCTTGTCAGTTTGGTGAAGTTGTGTTATGAGGCGGTTGGTGTGCCATCTTTACTGGCAATTGGGAGGGAATTGTCAATCAAAAACAGTGGATACACAATGGATAAGTGTGAATCTTACTGGAACGTTACTGATCCGCACGGGCGCACGTTAATCATGATTGATAATTTATCACGGGTGAGCATGATTACGTTACTTGGCATTGTACTCATCCAATGTTGAAATAGATTCGCATTTTTGTTTGAAATTAGTATAAATTTCTTGAGTGTTTGTAATGACGTATTCTTTCATTTTTTGCAGACGTACGATGTCAAGCCAAAAGAACGCGATGTATTTGGCGATAAAGACTGTCAAGAGAACAAGCATGCCAAACCTAAAACTGTGAGCAAACCCGGTCGACTAAAAAATCAGGACAAGAAAAGAACATGCTTAAAACGAAAATTGTTCAAGGATGAGAAAGAAAAAGAAAAGCTGTCTCATCCGTGTAAGCACTGCGGAAAAATATTCCCGTTTAAGGAATTTTGTGAGGTAATATTAAAAACGAAAAACTGTAATATTCATCAGTTGGTATTTAAATATAATGGTTCACATATATTCTTAAAATTTCAGGAGCATGAGCCCCGTTGTTCACAAGGTTCGGTTGAAAAACCTACGCAGCTGGTAAGCTAGTACTAAAAATGCTGATTTTAACTCACAAGTAATGTCCTACATAGGGTTGATAAAAAAATGGACAATATTGGTATCATTCGAAAGCTGGTCACGAGTTGAATACGATATTGTATCTACTATCGTATTGCATTTTCTAATTTTGTCACTATGTTAAGGAGTCAATCATTTAAAAGGTTTGAGCAAAGGGGGGAGGGGGTCGCATGGCCTACCATTTAATGTTAATATTTCAAACAGGATGGGGAGGGGGTGCAAAAAAATGGAAATTCGATCAAACCTTTTAAATGAATGGTGCCTAACCTACAGCAAATTACTGTTCATTTTAAAGCCTATTGACGAGTACCACAATAATCTTTTATTATTACTCCGAAAAAACCCACGTCAGGGGGAAATAATTAGATAAACCTCAGTCAATAATACGTTCTATGGATCAATATACCTAATTTTAACTTTGCCTTTTACTTCATTACTTTTTGCCCAAGCTTCTGTACAACTTACAACGTTTTACTCAACCTTAAATTATTCCTGTCATTAATGCCATCTACATACTATAGATTCTATAGTATAGAAATTTAACTTTTTCTTTGTGTTTACAGGACTTTATGAATGCTTTAGGGTTGCTAGGCAGCTCACAAGAAATCGCTCAAAAGACTGACGCCAGTTCTTTCCAAGATCCCGCCGCATCCGCTAACCCTCGAATTCGTGTGTTGCGCAAACTTCCAAAGAGGAATCAACTGCTCAATTTAATTAAGACCAACCCAATCCCATTAACTTCTCAGCGAGGACAAAAGTTTCTTTTAGAGTTTGAAGAGAGAGCAGACTATTCTTTTCCTCCTGAGTATGAAAACATGTGCAAACCACGGTCTGGATTTCCTGTGCCCGACAAGGAATATCCTTCTGTTGCGAAACGGGCGATCATAAAACATGGGGAACATCCGCACATTTACTCTAATGGTCGATTGCAACGCAGGCGGCGGTACCAAGAGTTGGTAGTTGGTACGTAACTACATTTAAAGTTTTGTAAAGATGAAGCCAAACTACAGGCAAACTTTACTGGTCCTACATGATGTGTTTTATTCTATTAGGTGTGAATGAAAATGGCTGGAAGGTGCTCAACCAATGCCGCAAGGCCAGAGTGTGCATTGAAAAAATTAGCCCCACTATGAAAACTGTCATACTACCTAAAAGTTCAAAGAAGACGTCCTACTTAGCAGACAAGTGGCGTGCTGCCCTTGACTATCCAAAAATCCGCCTTGTTGACTTCAAAACCAATATGACTCCGGAAATTCGGAAATATCTTCAGCAAGTTGAGTCTCCGAAGCCAGGAACCAGCAAAGGACACTAGATTTGCTTGGATATATCTGCTACTTCCCTTTCGTCACCGTGTTACCTTAGTAACCTTACGTCAATGAATTGTTGAAAACGCACTAATTGCTACTGCTGCACGAGGTTGAAATTACGAGGTATATATGTATTAATTTTGTAAATATGTCTGTGTAAAAAATAGATGCGCGGTGATACAAGTCGATATTGTTGTAACGAAATATCATTCATTATTTTTATACTTTAATTGAATGTTTCTCCGGTAGTTTTCATTATATATTTACAGCTATCAATTACCATTTTATATAATAATAATATATAGTGTGTAATGAGAAGAAAATAAAATTATGTTCTGTTTTTAACGCGTACTTGGAATTGGTTTTGTTTTCGCTCATTGTCGATTAATATTTCATGTTTCACCACATTTGTATGATAATATAACAATTGTAACCACATGTTTTTTCCATAGCATTGTTGAATAACTAATCATTAATAATTACACATAAACCTTCATTACTTATACTTCTAAAAAGTCTTTTAGTAAGATGCTCCTTCGTTTCTCCGCAATATCCATTTGATTTTGCAAATCTCCCCGATCCGTTGTCTCAGCACGCTCGATTTTCCAGGACAAATTTTCTATCTCAGCTTCTAGTTGAGCTTGCTGGTACTCAAACTACAAATAAAAAGAGGAGTTGATTAAAAAAATATAGCAAGAAAATCTAGAAACCTGCTAGTAATTATTTCACAACCCATTTATCATGTTATTAATTTCTCACCAGTTCTTTTCGTGGCCCCGATTCCATGTAATATGCGTAAGGGTACGTGTATTTAAGTGTATAGCGGCATTTCGCAAGAAGATTCGCAGCATCAGTTAAATACTGCCAATCGATCCATGTACCGGATGATTCCATAACCTACAAGCAGGATAATTAATACTTAATTAAACTAGACACAATAAATGTTCACTTCATACAAAAATCCAAAAACTCAAAGAGACCATTGCATTGGACCCGTGATTTTTTTACATACTTTAACTTCAATACGATCCTTAATCCTCTGCAATGTTTGTTCCTCCAAACGAAGACTCTTGGAGTGGTTTTCCCACTGCAACCATGAATTAATAAATAACATATATTATGCCATAATTTATAGGATTCAAATGCATTTTAAAACTACTTTGAAAATAAGTTACATTGAAACATATTCAATATTTTGATCACTCATCCCTTACTAGAAACAAGCCGATCAGTATCTTTATAAAATTTCACTTATACAAATTCTTGCACTCACATCTTTAGTATGAGCGCTAATGTAATTGGCAGTTTCACTATCATCGGCACACTTGGTAAGCCATCTTTTGATAGTCTCACAGTCAGTGGGAGCGTGATAGTCAGTTCCACATTTAAAGCTGGAATATTATCATAAACCGATATATTACATTGATTGAAATGCGTTAAAGAAGTTAAAAATTGAATTAATACAGAAAGAAATGGTGAGGAAATAAATTCTCAATAAAAGCATAAAATATAAACACACCAAAAATTACTCTTGCACTGATAACAAACAACTCTCTTGGCCATGGGCTCTTTGGATCGCACTATCATATCACAGTTAGGTCCAGGGCAAAATCTAAGCAAAAATTTAATTTGGAAAATAAATTTAATTATACATTATTCATTTCGAATCAAGCTGAATAATGAACAAAGTTATTATAACACTGACCTAAGCTGAGGATGAGATTTAACGTAGTCCCTGAATGCAAAACGTTGATATTTTTCTCTAATATTTGGCTTGGTAATGAGAGCAAGAACAAAGTCCTCGGGAGCTAGAACAAAGCAATGTTGACCCATGCATCCGACAGCTGTAAAATTTCAATTAAAATATTTAACTTACACATTCCGTTCCGATTTCCAATAATAAAAATACATTCAAAGTGAAATGAACTTAATATTGTAGACTTACATGTACTAACACCTTCCAAAACTTGCACTTCAAAATGTGTACTCCAACATTCCTTGCAAAACTGATGCCCACAGGCAAGTGCCTTGAAGGATTCCACCGGCTGGTGAGCATAACACACCGGGCACATTGGGTTATTGTTATTGAGTGAAGGAGGCTGATGAGACATAAGTGGCTTTGGAACATTGTTGTTTGCAGGTTTGACCTTTGCCGTGACTAATGTACCATGCGCATCAGCTCGAAACATAGAGACGATTTCATTGAGTGACCAACCAAGCGTGTGCAAAAGTAACTTGGCCAGTGAAGGGGTTACTTTGATAAAAATCTGTAATTCATGCAATTAAAAAAAAAACACTTATTACATGCACAATTGCATCATTTAAATTGAAGTAAATTGGGAAACTTGAGACTACTTGTGGTCAATGCCCATTCGCTTACATTTATCTCTAATGACAGAAGCTCCACAAGTTCATTGAGAAGTTTTTCTACCTCTTCTACCTTGAGACACTCATACTGGAAGCTTTCCGGATCCTTTTTGTAATCCGCCATGTCCAACTCCTCCTCGTTGGACAAGTAGTAATTGTCATAATCCTCATCTTCAATCTCACAGTCGGACTCTTGGTCTTCTGCCGACATGTTTTCAATCGATAACGACGACAGCTTGAAGGACTTTAAATACCCTCGATATCAAACAAAAATTTATCGCTGGTACTATATCGTAAACGGAGCAGTAGTTAGCGTACTTATTTCCCACACGCTAAATAACTGGCTAGCCTTTACAAGAACGCACAGATAAACTACAACAAAGGAAAAGCATAGAACGACTTTCCTTCATATACACTTTCACTTCCAAAATATATATGTACGTAATTACGTATGTATTATTGTGATGATGAGGTAGTTGCTTTAAGGATCACTACACAACACGACAACTGAAAACAGTCTACTTAAAATATTGTAGGATTTATTATAAATTTTAACAATTTATAATATCATTACTTAAATGCACTTTGATAAATAAGGAACACATTTCCTATGTAGTTATTTTTACAAATTTCATTTTGTTTAAATGTTGAGAACATAAGTTTTCAACCTACTGAAGAACTCTTTAAAAATCTATCAGGAAACTACAAACCTTGTTGCCCACAATTCTGGTGATGACCACTGCCCATTAGATTGTTTCTTTGTCCTTTCTTTCTTCATTATACTCTCACGCGTTCATTCACTCGTGGTCCCATGTGCAAAATTTAACTGTGATGAAATTTTTTATTCCGCTTCGTTTCCTGCTTATCATTATTCCAAATAATATTTGTTTTTAGTTTGAATGTAATTCCCTTGTCTATTCAACCTGTACTCCAGCGACAATGACTGATAATAATTGATATTCTAGGAATAAACAATTTACAAGCTTAAGCAAATATTTTGTATTTTGCATTTCCAGCTCGTGTGGCTGATAACTGTCCTGATAATGTTGAGTCAATATTTTGAATTATTGCGTAATGTTTTATCTCTTAATTCCATGCGCTGAAGCATCACAAAAGTTTATTTGCATGAACGAACGACTGTATACGATGATTGATGTTGTTTATGAAACAATGATCTTGTCCACGCTAATTTCCTTGATTTTATTAAATCCTCTCACCACTTTCCATGCAGCTAAAGTTCAATCCAAATCAAATGAAAGCGTTGTGGAAATTAAACCGGACGAAAAAAAAAATTCCTTACACTTTTTCCTTTTTTACACAAGATATTTTCCAAATTTTGGATATACTAGTAGTGATTGCAAAACGTCTTGCAACTTTCTACAAAGTCGATCATTCAGAAAACTGTCCATAGGTTGCCGGCGTGTGCACTTGAAATTAAGCGGAGAGAAAACAAAGAGGAACGACAATTAATGAAAACAAGGAACGCAAGTGGCAGAAATGAACATATATTGTGTGTAATGTAAATACGTAGGTTGGTCTGCCAACTAATAATCTATTGTTTTAGCTATGCATACTTGCTAACAGGGAATTGTAATTCAGGTGAACTTTCGTTATATCACTGGCATCAATCAAATTATGCTCAGATCAAGAAAAAAAACTTGACATTTTTTATATAAAAATACATCTAAAATTAATTTGGTAACTATTTTCTCCGCTCGGCACTTGTATGGATGAAAATTAAACTCGTTTTTATTTGCTGACACACACGGCGGAGGCTTTTCTAAAATAGCTCTTCGTAAATGCACTGAAGTTACTGACAAAAGCTGTGTTAAAAGTGATTTAGTTTTTTGTTTGGTGATAAAGGCTGCGCTGAGTATTTTATATCTGGTTGCTTATCTGTCCTTCCTCCCTTGCGTGCTTCTCAGTGAAGTTGTGATGATAATGCTTTTTCATGTGACACAAATATTTCCAATGAAAATGATTGTGTGTCGGCTTTAAGCATCTAGTATGATAATTTTCTGAGCTTTCTTTGTTGAACTTTCTTTAATAAAAAAAGCTGCTGCTCTCTTGTAAGTTGTGATAACGATTTCTTCGCTTACACTTTGTCTTCCTTCTTGTAAGAATGATTGATAAATTGAGAAGGCGTACCATTGATTTATGTTAGGTAGTGGTTGTGGTGATGATGATGATAAAAACGATGATGTTATGTTGGTGGTCTACGTTCCGTGGTCATCTATATAGGGGCTGCCCTTGACATTTATCATGTACCATCTCTTTCATGTCTCATGATTATATTATGACGATGATGATGAACAAGTGGCGATGATGATGATGTACTTTGTAGATAGCATAATGCTTATGACTATGATGATGATCACTCAACAAGGTGGACTCAAGCTCAAATCAATCTCCTCCTTGTCTTTTCCATCTTTCAGTTACTCTTCATGCATTTGTTTGTTTTAGTGTATTTCCTTCTTGTCTTTTAGATTCTTCCTAAAATCTCATTTTTGAGTTTTTGTGTATAGCCAGTCCATACTTATTACGGTTGCTCCACACACTCTTAAAAGATAAATACACACAATTAACTTTCAAGCAGTCACAGTTGTTTAAGCTGAAACACAAAATACTACATCATAATGAGTACTACTACACCCTGCCTACTTTTCAAAAAGAAGGATGATGTCGATGATAAAATAATAAATGAATAATGATGACGATGATGGTGATGACTAGTGATGAGTACTACATTTACATTTTATTATTATTACTATAATTTTTTTTTCTTCTGTAAAATCATAATTCTATTATACACCTGCTTACTTACTGTTAATAATATTTCCCTAAGTAGTAGTAATAGTAGCAAATATTTATATTATCTTCTTCTTTTTGGATAAATTCATAACAATAATTTTATTCAATGTATGATGATGCACTTCTTCGCACAACAACAACGCTCACACACAGCACATCACACACACACACGCACACACAATAGAAAATAGTTAATTGTAATAATATGTACTACATTACATTATTATTACTTGATTATTGTGTTCCCATGAGAGGAGGACGAGCGTAAAAATACTATAACGTGAGTAGACCAGTGTTACTGAAGAGGATAAAAGATGCAATGTGTGGATTTGCAACCTTTCCTCATGAATGTGCCTATGCACCTAGGTATTTAAATGAATGTGATACAAGTAAAGTATCAGCGTATCGTTACGTATTTACGTAGTATATAATTTTTCCTAAGAGGTATTACATTTTTAAGATTTTTACATTATTCTCTTATAGTATCTTGTTATTTATGTCTACTGTGTGTTGTGCAGTGCACAGACTTACAGACAGACGTCTTTATATTCATAGAATCATTATTTTTACGATGATTCGTCTCTCTGTTCTCTTGACGAAGATGACGGTGGGTGATGATGCTCCTCTCTGATCTCTTAACAAAGCAGCCGTAGAAAAATACTATTTAGTACTTCGCAGTAGTACTCGTCATCATCATCATCATCATCATCATCATCGTAAAGTACTTGTGGTAGTACTCTTATTCGTCATCATTATATCATATCCCAGAGAAAACGCACACACACACACACAAACTCACGTATGCAGTCAAACACACACTCACACACACAACTCAGCACAGTAAGATAAACTTGACTAATATCCTCTGTTTTATATAAAAATATAATTGTACTTTTATTTATAAAGGGAAAAAATTGTTTGAGAGCAGAAGGGTGTTAGTGTTGATGATGATTATGTTAAGTTGTGAATACTACGCTCGGTCTTTACATTTTAATGGTGGATGATGTGGGTTCCCTACAAACTATAAACTTGTATGTAGTCGCGTCTGAAGGTAGGGAAAAAATATGTGGCACTTTGGTATTATTCATCCATCCATTTTATTTTATCCCATCTTTTTCTGCTTATTCACATATTTTATATGTATTGTACTACAGTACGTAGGCATATACATTGTTTAGGTTTATCTGTACATATAGGTACCTAAATAATATGCAGCGTAGTAGAAAAGTTAAAGAGGAAGTGAGCTTGTGTGTGTGTGTGTTTGCTTTATAGAAAGGGTACATATTGTTCAGCAGCAGTAAGAATATAAATGAAGTTTAAGTCGTCTGTTTGTCTGTCTGTCTCGCGTTACCCTCATGGATAAACATCCCCTTGATAACTTTCAAAACTACTTGTAAACAGATTTCATAGGTCCCTTGCTACGTGTGCTCGACCCGTGAATATGATTTGTGTCTATAATTCAGTATAACACATAACACTTTTTATTGCTTGTGAAACTTTTCTTTGCTTACATTATCCCGCAAAACAACATTTTGAAATTTTTCGTGTTTTATCAGAGTATTAATTTTCAACTTTAATTTTTTTATTGTTCGGAATGTTCTGACAAGTGAGAAAGTTGATCTTTTACCCATGTTGTAAGTGAATTTTTTTTGCTGTATTTCGTTAAATACGTTCGAGGAACATTTTTATCTTCGGCAACTTTTCTACATGATCCTCTCAGAACTTATTTTCTCTCCCCAATATTCTCCTGCTTCGCCTTACAATGCTGTATAGTACATGGCTTCATGGCGATGACGGCCTTCACAATGTTTTTTTGCTTGGCAGTGAAGACTAAGTAGTGGTTACTTTCAAAATACAATGATGGTGTGGTGTACTAGGGTATAAATGAAATGAAATGAATGCCAAGCCAAGATATTGCATGGGTTAAAAAACAGCTTTACTTCTCTACACACAATATATCCAACGAACATTCATTTTGGACTCGTGTAATACATACATACATACTACACATTATTATGCGATGAGGGTTACCATATCATAATGGTACGCAAGGATTTTACGATGAAAACATTTTGAGATATATTTGTACAAACTTTACTATTATGTTTGTCTATCTGCCTTTTTCATATATATCTTCAATATACTTTGGCATTCTTTCCTTCAAGGGTCTATAGTTAAAAGGCTACTGTAGCTGTGGTAAACTTGTTCGTTTTATATAGAGAATGTGGATAACAGAATAGGAATAGAGAGAGCCTTCACATTATATTAATATGTTAAAAATGAGTAGCAAAGCAGTGGTGATGGCAAGATGGTACCACACCTCTTCTTGTATAAGAGCGAGTTACGTAAGACCGTACGTAAGGTAGCCTCAACTTTTGATTTTGAATTTTGACGACCAAACTTTTGACGTTTTGACCAGGTGACTCCTGCACATCAGACTTTGGTTTTGAGTTCAAATTTATGACGAAATCAGTATCAAACTTTAAATCCGTAGGTCTTACCGATCCGTATCAAACTTTTGATAATCAAACATTTGATCAGTAGGTCTTACAGATCAAAATCAAATATGTTCGAATTTGGAATATACTGGCATAAGTGGGAATTAGAATTTAAAAACATCAGGGGAAGGGGTTCAGCATGTAACGCTGGCTGGAAAATCTAGTAATATTGATGTGTTAGTTAGTTAAGTAAGGAGAAAGGAAAAAATGCTTGCATTACTTCATATCCCCTAAATCTATAGCTAAAAACCTCTAGAGCTTTAGGGTATATTAAATCCATCTGGTGCTGTGTAGTGTGTATAGTATATAGAAAGACTAACTATGAAGCATTGCATATTATACCAACAAAAGAGAGGACGACTAGTCCATTGCAATTTGTAATTGTACAACAAAAACCATATCTTAGTAAATATAGTATGCATTCTATTTGTATGCACGTAAATACATAAAGAAACATTTTTTCTGACATTCGATGCTGCTGTGAAGAATGACGATGTAATGAACGCATCATGTATGTAGGTAATGCAATGGCGAGAAAAGAAAGATTGTGGATTTTGGCTGTGATTTTCTTGGACTTGTATATATGTGCGTTGCTGTGTCATGCTTTAAGTTTTATCCTGCAAACAGTGCAAACTTGCAAACAAATAAGAAGTATGCATGCATGGTACAATCACATATGATAATTTTGGTGGTAATACAGGAAAGTGTGCACAATCAACAATATCAAAGCAAGGACAAATTGAGGAGGATGATGATCGTCGTGATGATGGTAAACTGGGCGAGTATAACATACAAAACAAAATGTGTGGAGTGTGGAGAGAGAGAGAAAAGAATGAACAATCTAAACTCTAAACAAAGTATGCATGGAAGGATTAAAACAATATGTTTTGACAATGTTATTTCTCGGCATATGCCAATGCCATGCTATTTCTCGATAATATGGTTTCTCACATGGGTCTATTATAACATAAATATATGGTTGCCATACTGTCGACCAGACAGTAACAAAGGTTGATTATAAAGTGGAAGGAAGCGCAATCTATCCATAAGGGGAAGCTGTCAGGTAGTGTAACCAATCTTGAAATCTAGCTAGGAACAATATGGACTGAATGTTGCAAAACGACGATCAAATGGACACTTTCTCTGTTAGATCGGGAAAAGACGTATAATTGCCATCATTGAAATTCACAGTTTGACCATGAACTTTAACCGATGCATATTATTGGATCATGGTCCATTATATGTGGATAAAATACAATGGGTATTATGTTTATGCAGGCTTCAGTTGCTCTCCATCAAAACCTATGCTTGCTTGTTGGAGTGACAAAGAGACAGACGCTTGAGACGAGTGTTAACACAAATTTTGTTGAGGTACCCACATGTGCGATGCTAAAAGGTGACATTGGTAAAGCTGTCAAAGGTCAAATGTGTAGTGCTAGAAATGTATAGAAATATTTCCGGCATCCGCTATAAAAACGTAGACGTGATGTTTATGCAGGTATGACTATTACGGGTAAGCACGTAAATGCTAGGGTTCCGGAATAATAATGGATGGAGGGTTTATGGAGCGGATATTTAAGGATGGTTAATGGATGGGGAAACGATGGATGCATTTATTATAAGGTTTCCATTTATTACGTATTGATTTTCTGCCCCCATGGCCCCATACCATTCCCCAGAGGAGTTATGAAGGAAACTTTGATTTGTTTAAATTTAACCAATATAAACCATAAGCCAACGTCAATTAGTATATACGAGAAATTGGGAAATGTACATAAAGGTATTCAAGGGAAATTGGTGAACACGACTACGACTTCGTACATATTTAACGTTGTGTGCTGGGGGATCAGAGGACTGAACTAGTCAAACTGATCATAACATGAGTTGACATGAGGAGTACGGTATATCAATATATTTCACTGGAATACTTTTAAAAATTTGCTTCAATTTTGTGCAGACTTCGATAAAGGAAGGTCTAGGTTTATACACACACAAATAGCATGTACATACCTACATATAAACCCCAGTGTTTACTCATCATCATTCTGTAGGTACATTTTTCTACAATTGGTTCCTTTTTTTTTACCTGTACAAACTTTTGTATCCTCAACAACAACATCTTTATGCATCCCTTCAGTCGCGTCCCAGAGTGAGTGCTCATTGCTATTTTTAATTTATTTTATTTTACTTTGTCTGAATTAAGTGCATAAATAACTTATAATTCATGTTATTAATGTAAATATATGCACGACAAAAATATCCATTATTTTTGCATCCATTAAATATCCACATCCACTAATTATCCACTCCATTAAAGGTAAATATATTAACTATCCGCTCCATTATTTACAACCCATTATTATTCCTAATGGTTAAGGGTAAAAAATTAAGGTTAAGTTTTCTCCTTAAGTCCCCATGGGGATTGAAAGCCAATAGGGTTCGGAGTTATGACCTATAAGGTACCAAATATGAAGACATTTAAATAAACCGTTCTGAAGATGTCATACTCTCAGACAGAAAGAGTGACAGACAACCTTGTAAATCGCACTAACATGCCGATTTTATCACTTAATAGTGAATAGTCATTTTACTCAAAGCCAAAAATTTTCTTGTAGATGGGGCGAATTGCGATTTTAAGTGGTCATATGCACAAAACATACTCAGGAATTTAAAAATATGGCATTTTCGCTTAAATAATGATTTGAAAGAATGATCTAAAAAATTATTGGAAATTTTGGCATTTTATTTTATTCATAAAACTGACTTACGTAATTAAAGGGGAATATTGCGCAATCCTACAAGTACTAGTACAGACAAAATATTACGAATGAACCAGTAATGTGGTAATATAACGACAACGCGATCCCAAACAGCAGAGCAAAACTCCCTCACTATAGGATTAATGAACAAATATCTTGTTTTGTTTAATATACATTTTTTGTTGTCTCCTCTGAATTTTGCCAAACCAGTAATTTGAATGGCAATGGACCTGAAAAAGAGATTTCTTAAAAATACAAGCCAGTAGTCAAGTGGAGGTGCGCAATTAAAGACTCGAGGTGGTGCGGCGTAGATAAATGAAATGGTTGGTTATGATTCATGATAGTGATGGGGTGGTTCGTGGTGGTAAAAACCGTGAAGGATAAAAAGGTTTCCATTGTTTGCTCTTTGCAATGATCGTATCACATTGCACTATTTCCTACATTTGGGATTTGAGACATGATGAAATGAGAGTATATATGGAATTTTGTTTGACTGTCTGACTGACTTGAGTACGATGATGCTTTGCTAAGCAATTTGTAATTGTAGCAAAACAAAATAAAGTACCTCTCAGTAGAATTATTTATTTTCGACATAATTTCTGCGAAGTTTCCATAATAATTTGGAATTATAATTTTAAGATGTGTTGTGCAATAAAATGGACGTATGCAAAATGTCAAATTTTAAAATTCACATATACGCGAGTTATAGTAATTTTTCATAGTAAAAAATTCCTTTCGTAATACAGCTCCTGTG
>JAHZNC010006309.1:0-10816 GCA_027744095.1 Zhuqinia jingwanae
AAAAAAATGCATCAAAATTAGGATACAAGTTTTCATTGGATTCTCAATTTTTTCAAGACACAAGCAGGCACAAATGCAGAGATGAAGTTGTTGGAAATGAAAAGGGGACAAGAAGAAGAAGCATTAATATACGTCAACGTCATACCCGTCATTCATTCATAGATCACCAGGCCAGATAGAAAACATGTCAAAAAAAGTTATAGCCATCATGATTGCTACACATACATAATCACAACGAGTGCAAGTAGAAAAAGGTACATAAAACGCAAAGAGTACAAAAACTAGTAAATACCTAATAATAATAATACAATAATTGTAATGAAATAAATAAATTGTACAAAGAGAAGATATTATGCTGTCAAAAAATACAAAATAGATATGTATTTTTTTTTCTTTGGTTGATGACATGAAAATGTATAGGTATAGTGTGTGTGTGATGATATGATGTCTCCACACGAGCATGACAACTTATAATAGGTACACATATACATATACAGACTCAACCTGTAAACAATAAACTCAAGCTATATATTTTGGCAAAAAGATGAAAAATTAATAACAAGTAATCACACGCGTGACTGATATGTAAAAAGTGTATATTATAGGTAGTCGAATCTCTAAAATCTGGTGGTATATTGTATAGATTTTTTTTACTTGTGTGTGTCTATTTTTTTTGCTTACTTGTCAAATTACTACATACGGTCATAATAATTATAGTAGTGTACATAGACAGCTCATTTAAACAATTTTGCAAATAAAATTGATAAGACACTCTTTTCCTCGTTTTTGCTCAAATACTTATATCTAAATTATATTCTACACGTATTTTAACAGTGTATTATATACAGTGTTTTATAAGGAGTTGCATATGAAATGCATTTTTATGTATTATATTTATGTTGTTGGCAAAGTCTGAATGATGGCACAACAAAAAAAGTGGCTAAACTAAAGCAAAACTAGTGGTGGTATTCACACATGTGTTGTTGTGTGTGGGTTGGGTTGATATCTCGTAACGAAAGCGGAAGAACACAGCAAAATAAGTGTTTATAATTTGCTCGTTTGAACTGTCTTTTTTTGTAGATATTTTAGCATAATTTAAGCAAACAACACCATAATCTTTTTCTAAATATAGAAAGTAGTAGCAACTTTAAATATGGTAAAATATTGTTAAATCTATATATGTGTAGATGTTATTATGTAAAATATGTAATATCACATTACCCCGGGAAAAAAAATAGCAAACCAGTTCATTAGTTCAGAGCGTGCCGTTAGATAGAAATTTGTCAGGAATTGGAATCTCCAGAAAAACTAAAAACAATAATAATAATAATACATTATTTTTTATGATGTACATAAATTGGGTGGCATTTTTGCTGGTGGTCATTTGACTTTGATTGTATATATTATTCTCAGCATATATAGTACTATGGTAAGCTCATCTTCACATTTCATCTTCCTCTTCACCTCACACAACACACTGCATGGTTATTATTATGCATGCATACAATTCTCCTCTTTTTTTGGAATGATGATAATATTATATAGTTTCATTCGCTCAAAGTTTTTATTGTGATATGAATATACAAATGAATGAAAAGAGCTCTTCACATAATGATCGTTTTATTGCCTGTAAACTTGCCTTAAAAATAAGATAAAACCAAAACAAAGTATGAAATGCTCCATACTCACAGATAAACATACACATACGCATCAACATAAAGAACAACAATCCCACTTACTTTATGCATTCATTCATTTTATTTCTTATTATTATTACGATAACTTCTTTTTTAATGGCAGTGTTATATAAGCGTGTGTGTGTGTGCAAAGTTTTTATTATTATTGTCGTTCCTCGTAAAACTTGAGCTATGTTACAGAAAGACATACCATGTATACAGGAAATCCATTATATGATGATGCCATGCTGCTTGCTCCGTATATGACAGAGATATGTATATAATATATTTTTTATGTTGATTTTGCGGAATTACTCATCAAATCGTCCTCATCATTCATCAGCAAGACCAAGTTGAAAAATTTACTTAAACAACTCAACTGAACCAATCCAACAAAAATGTAAGTGTTATCACTAAATTCCTTGTTCATTTTTTTTAATAGAACGAGTCAAAGAAAGATTGCAGTAATTAGCTATTTTCTTCAGAGTAATTTTAGGTGCTATAGTGAGCAAAAAGCTGTAAAATTAAAATTATTGAAATGAAAGGGCAACATTGTCTTGCTTCAATAAAAGACGGCAGCATTTTTTTTATTTGACGACGACTGTGGTAATTTTAATAATGATGATTATGATGATGATTAAAAGGAAGAAAAAAAATGCTTTTAGCTAGAAATATTTATAAACGCCTTAAACCAAGAAAATTAATCACCAAGCAAAAAAATAAATTATAAAGGAACAAGAAGTAGTATGGAATTATATTAATTTACACTTGATTTTTTCCAGCTGAGTTACAGTGTGTGTATCTTGATTGATTTGCTGCGACGGGTACTACAAAACATTGTTTGTTGATTGTCGATTGTACAAGACAATTCAATGCGTTGACTTTTATGGCTTGGCAGTAAAATTAATGAGTAATGAATATAACATAAAGCAAGTATTGTGTCTTTGTGTTTGCATATGGGAAGTGTGTACTGTGCAGTCGCCGATACCAAAATAATATATTTATATATATAGTCAATTAAGAATTAAATGCATTATTTTTATGTGGCATGAAAAGACAAACGGTGCGATAATGAAGAGATATGATGTCCTTGTGAGTTTGTAGAGTAGAGCATATTAAATACCTATATACAGGGAGGAGTACAACAGATTATACCGCATCTGTAAAAAATAATTTAAAAAAAACACGAACGAGATTGCACCAGAAATCGTTGCATACAAAAATACCAAGGGCTAATCAAAAATAACTTGAATTGAAACCGAATCTGGCATAAAATTTGCAATGAAAAAAAAAACAAGAGTGTGGAACAGGTCAGTCATCAACAGGTTTAAAAAGTAATGCCTATAACAATATGTAGGTATGTCTACCTACCAAGTGGAATCTGGAATTTCAGCTGATTGCAATAAAAGGAAAATTTTTAAATATGGTACAACTAATACTGTTTTGTAATCAAACGAGTGATGAAAGAAAAACAAACAAGGAAAATTTATGAATTTTCCCAATAAAAAAATATATTCATTTAAATCGACAGACAAGTGTAGAATAGATATTATCTATTCATTCGACCATATATGAGGGAAAAGTAAGCTAAAATGGGACAAGATCCGTCACCGCCTTTAAAATTTACGATGAAATGATTTTTGGGACCCGATCTGATTTAACATATATCTACTACGGTTTTATCCTTAAATCCTACTATCCTACTTACAAAATTTTGGCACTTTTTTTTCGTGTTTTACTTGGTTTTTATTCTTGTGAACACTATGTCTATGGGCTGGGCTTATTTTGTTTTGTTTTGCGTCACTGATTAGTTAACAATTTTTTGTTTGATAATTCCAAGAAAAAAAATGTAAAATTTATCACAAATATATTTTTTTCGTGACACATAAAACCACAATTGTGCCGGTACACTATAAGTTAATGTAATAAGCATTCCATATTATACAAAGTCTACAAAAAAATGTCTACCCAACTTTTTTTTTGTTTTGTTTTTTTCTTCTCTCTCGTTTGATTTGTGATTTGATGAGACAGATTTTATTGCAAAATCAGCGAGCACGATCTGTTTCTTTTGACTTCATTTACTTTGTTTGCTTACCTGAGTTAAAAATTGTTCATTTTTATTGTTCGTAATTCGTAAATCAATCCAAATTCATTTTATCTCTATTCTCAAAGTTTCATACAAAGTAAATATATACCTACTTACAACTTAAGAGATTGCCATCTTTTAACTTTTTTGTTTTTTGTTCCTGGAATTATCTTGGCCATCTGCATATTACATCTGTACATTTTTTCTTATTTGCATTTTATTACCCTCCGGCTCTTTCGTCATCTACTGATTCATATATACATGCATATAGGTATGAGGTTGTATATATTTGTATTGTAATTTGTGTTTGTACTGACGTATGCTCATTTAAAACTTTCCGTTTCATCTAAAAATAAATAAATAATCTTCCTTCGCCATGCACATTCATTCAAAAACGGCTTATTTTTAGCTGCAAATATTAATTTTTTACTGTACTGGCTTTGCTGATTGAGATGCGCAGCTATATAGACGCATACAAATGTATACCCCACGACCAACCCAACAACATCAACAAAAACTCGTTTACATCAACAACTGATTATAATTTTTATGCTTGGGTTATTTTTCTCCTGCTAATTCCATCTTTATTGCCTTATTTCATAAACTGATCATAATATCAAAAGAAGTATAAAAAAACACGTGAGCGTTTGCATGTGATCTTCACTTCACCGTTCTCGACAAAAAAAAACACACACACACACAAGTATAATGCTTATATTGGAACTTCCTATTATTCCATTTCCCGAACTATATATATACCATACCAAAAGCCTCATCAATCCACAACCATCACGCACGAAGCATCATGACTTTTAGTGACATAAATTGACAATATAAATATGAATTACAACCTTTTTGTTTACCAGTCGCCAGACCAGGAGCACTATGCAGAGTACATATGAAGTTACTTTGTATATAAAGTTGTATAATAATATATGTTCCTATTTCCATACCGTACAACATAAAGTAATATAAATATAACCATTAATTAATATATTGTATAAACTTGACCTAAAGACTACTACCACTACTACCATGCTGCCCATTTTTTCCCCTCATGGACTCTTCTTATTATGAATGCTTCAAAGATTTTGGATTTAATATGCATGTGCATGCAACACAACATGTGTGTGAGCGGATTATGTCGATGATGATGAGATGACGCTCGCAAACTCAAATCCTGTTTCTTTCCCTTGTCATTCATTGTTGCCTAGTCAAACGGAATTTGTAATATACAAAGTGTAAAAAAATGTGCATGTGAATAATATCGTGATTTTTTTTTTGCAATACAAATAAACACACTCTTGTATAAACATGTCAATTTGTAATGGTGCAAGTTTAAAATGTAGATATGTACATATTATGTGACAGGTTTTCGCAATCGTAGTAAAATAAAGGACTTATATTCCTTTCTCAACGATAACTTAAGGAAGCATTTCCTGCATTTGGCAGCTATTCATTCCATTCACCACGTCAAATGCATATCCAAGTACATATATAGTTTACATATAAATTACTTACATCATCCGTCAAACCCATTTTCAAACTTTATATAAAATATATAGTTTAACCAACTCTTTCTTGAGTGATCTTGAGTCTTTGAGAAAACTGACTTTATAATTTCTTTAAATCAATGGAAATGTCATGAGCTAATAAAGTAAAGGCTTGGCTGCACTTGCCATGAAAACCATCACATTTGAATGCATATTTTTTATGCATATTTTATGTATCATGACAATGCAGTGTGTAATGCCGTATTTCTGCTTGAATGGAAATAGAGACTTACGTACATGAGTTACATACGTAGACTTTTCTCATTTACAAGTATATTTCTCTCTAGATTTTCCGAAGCTTTCCCTTCACGTGTCATATGAAAAATTATAATAATGGGATTTTCTTCTTAGTGAATAGATCAATGAGGATTTTCTCCACAATGCTTGTCGGGCACATATTTTCATTTCTTGTATGTATTTACTTGGATAAAAAAATGCTTTCACTCGCGACCAAGCTAGTATAGTGACTTGGAATCTTTTGTGAAAATTTATAAGAATGAAGGAACTTTTACTAGATTTTGTTTTGAGAAATTGAGACCTGGCCTGAGAATGAACTGAATTAAAGGTTGGCATCCTTCCTTGCATATTTTGACAATGCCAATTCAATTCAGCATCAACTTCATAACCAAGGTGGTAAGAGACACTACGGACGGAGTCTCCCATAATATGAGTTATGAGATATACTGTGTTGGTGTAATAGAGTAGTTTACTATAGCGAAATAATTTGAGTTGGTTGGATGTGAAGAGAAAGTATATCATTTACTGTATAAGAAGCTCGAGAGAGAGTTAGAATTATTATGTATACAGAATTCACAAAAAACTTCACAATGTTGATGTACGTCATCAAAATTTTATTTGTTAAACCAGTAACTACATTCCATATTTTTCAAGAGGTTCTTAAAAATGTATGCAATTTATTGTAGGCGACAAATCTTCAAAAGGCAAAGTTCAATTTTTATCATAAATCCCATTTAAATTCTGTCATCATCCACATGTCATTCTTTGCTATTGTACAAACACCTTTGGCTCCAACAGTTTCACATTGCAACTAGTAGCGAGCAGAAAGATATAACATACGGCTTCATAATTAGCTTTATATCAAACAAAAGAGTAGCAACGTAACCCTTATTTTTCGCAATAATATGGCTATAATTTTCTGTATCCTCACAAACAAAAGATGATCAGATTCATCAGACCCACGCATGTTCTGTTGTTCTAAGACCAATAATTGTTCTCAAACTACATTACGTTTTTTCATTTTTTCGGTGGAAAAAATAAAAAGAATTTTACTTCCAATATACAGATTATATATCTGTTCATTTCCTCATATTCGAACCATGCATTGCATTTGCATTATGCATCCCGTATTTATTTTCATGACTGTGCCGTATCTTCCAAAACAAACAAATCATTTTTATTTCTTCACCCTTTTTTGTTTGGAATATTATTAGGAGCTGGTATTATTATATAACGGTTTTTTCAAGTCGGGGAAAAACAATATTGATCGCTCCGGTATTTATGTTTTTTCATAAAAAAACGTGTTCTTTAACATATTACGCATACATTCAGCACACAGAAATACGCATACAATGTCTCTCGTGTCAGGAGCTCCTCTTCAAATTTTGACATTTTGTTTACATGACAAGTGTTCTTATTTTTGAAAATCTAACTAACTAACGTGGGCGTTTTTTTAGTGTTTGATGGCGGTGATGGAATGGATGATGATGTGATGTAAAGCTTTTGATGATGAAAAGGAAAATGGATCGGACGGAATGTATGGGTGTTTTTGACGATAAGTAGAGTGGAAAGTATGTATGTATATAGCAAGTAGTAGGGAATCACGAAAGATTTTTTTTTTTTGAAAATTGATGCCAGTGAACAAGGTTGGTTTTGTAAACATCAGCAGTAGTAGTAGATCAAAAGCAGGCATTATATAGATATACAGATATGACCTTGGAGGCTGCTTATTCCAATTTATAGAGTGAGTAGTGCCACTGATGATGTACATACATTTTTGTTTGTTGACAGATCCAATTTTCAACAAGACTCTCTTTCACTCATTGTAAATGATGGCTATAAAAACTGTTTTGGCTACTGCCATTATGTAAAATACTACAAGCTACTTCTACTACTACAACAACAACAACATTACGTTTGAAAAAAATGACATTTTGAACATTTTTTTTCGTACATCACATCCATCAACAACAACAACAAAGTGGATCAGAAGTTGATCATCCTGATATATCATTCAATTCATGATAATAATAATAATGATTGGTGTAGAAAAGCCAAGTCAAGTGGATTTTGCTTGTTGCTGCATATTTTGGCTGAAAGAAAGGTCGATTGCAAATTGAATGCATGTAGGAACTGGAGCAACAAGAGCAGAAAAAGTACCACTTTTTCTGTTGGGCGTAGTGCAAAAAAAGGAAAAGCAAAATGTTATTCTTTTTCAGGTATTTACTTCTCGTTTCTACTATTTTATTACATCTTATTACTACTACTGCTATGTATACACCCTTATGTTTACAAAAAAAAGATGAAATGGAAAAAAATCCACGTGGAAAACCTGTTCATCTGCCCATTTTTCTCTTTTTGGTAAAATATAATTACGATACGATTTTGTTGTGATTATTGTAACAACATGTGCTGTAATGCAGAAGCAAAATTGAAAGTCTCCTGTGCAAAAAAAAAAATTTTTTTTTGGCAGCTCTAATAAAATTCGCTTTTTTGTTACCAATGCCGGTATTATTATGGGAAGAAGGGAGAGAGTAAGGAATAGTATAACGTTTAGGTATATATTGTAGCACAGCATGGAAGAAACTGGAAAGAAACAGAAAATTCTACAGGGATTTCAGAAGATGTGTTGGCTGGATGCGGCGGCTGGGCTGACGAAATAAAAGATTATTGGTCGGTACGTAAATACGCAGCAAAAAGGCTCACATATGTGTGCTTACTGCAACTGCTCTGCTTTATGCTAAAAAATATAAAAAGTGGTTTTATATGCCTTTTTGATTCACAATCAGTACTTTTGCTTTCAAATTGAATCGGGATTTTTTTTATAAATAAATTGCATTGAGGCTCAGAGGAACAAGTTATATACTCGGCATCTGCCGTTTTTGCTTCTGTGAAAGGCAAACGGAATAATTAATACGAATAATATTATGAATGTGTATAGTGCATTCAACCATACTAAAAGAAATAAATAATTGGGTAATATTTTTTTAAGATCAATGAATACATTTTATCTTTACAATTAAACGTAATTATATGGATAAAGAAAAAGATTAGAGGATATGAAAAGACAAGTTGACTTCATGATGTTGTGGTGATGATGATATTGATGATGTAATATAAAAATTTGCGTCAAAATAAAATAAAAAGGCTGGTGAATGTATATATTACATGTATATTATTTTGATACACGTATAGGTAGTTTTGTACAACAGCCTTCTTCAAGGTCATCTGGGAATTTAGAATCATCCCATGTCTACTGGTTTATTTATAAATTTATAAAATACACAAGACAATCAACCGTCAACTCGTATATGTGAGTGGGCGCACTATGTAAACTTATGCCGGCAAATAAACTTTAAAGGCAAGAGCACCAGCAGCAGCTTTATTTTCAAATGAAGATTGAACAGTAAACTTTACAGAAAAGTTTGTTTTGAGCAAATTGCGCACTGATACGTAATAATGTTTTCCCCGGTATCCATTAAGTCAATGGTATACATCAATCGGCAATCATATCAAAGTGGAATGGAAAAAAAATTGCCTGAAATTATGGAAAAGGTAGGAACATAGGAGTGCGCACACACACATATGGTAATAATATTATGTAGTTCTTTTAGCCTTATACTGTATTTGCACAGATGTACATATACTCTTAGGATGTGATGACTTGTGACTTTGCGAGTTCTAACTGAGCCCATTAAACCAAAGTTGTTTCAATCAAAATACCTATACGCTTTTTGTTTGATTGAGTCAAAGAGATAGCTATACCTTCTTCTGCTGCTATCCACCTACACAACGACCACCACTGCACTGCTGCTCGTCGTTAATATAGCAATTTCATTTTTTCCATTAAAAGCATCAGCAATAAGCCATAAGCTGCTACAAATAATATTGAATACCCGGTACTGTATGAAAAGAAAGTAATAAGTCACTTGTTAAGAGAAGTAAACAAGTTATGCATTCATTGATTGGTAAAACGTTGGAAGTAGATTTGTGTAGAATATGTTTGAGCACACAGAAAAGATCAAAATGATTCAATTTCTGTATGAAACAAGCAAGCCTATTGGTTTTCCATTTGAATTCTGTAACATTCTACCTATTGTATGCATATATACAATAACACAATAGATATATTGAACGAAATGTGGATGATATATGTAACAAAAAATGAACGAATGGTAGTGAAGTGAATACCGGAACTAAGAAAGAAAACGAAAAAACATTTTAAGCTAACGTTGTATCAAAATGGTTCGTTATATTAAAGTCCAAGTTGGCTCTTAAGAGCAAATGGACTTTAATACTATATGTTGATGATAAGTAATTATATTGTCATATCTTGTCCTTCGGTTTTGTATTCATCAATTAGACCTTTGCTTATTGAGATATTGGTTTGCATTGAAGTTTCGAATTAAGCGATGGATTTTGTTAAATGTTCTGGTTTCAGAGGTTAAAAATTGACACTTTAAGTCTGATCCGTGTATCAACAACAGCCAAAACGGACCGAACACATTAAAAATGAGTTTTTTTGGTGGACAGACTAAAATTCCACAATGGTACATGATATCTTACTACTGCTCCATGTACAGCAGTTCTTAACAAATAAAAAGTAGATAAATTGCTTAAGAAGGCTGTTGCTGTATAACTTGCTTGTTTACTACTAAGTTTTGTGAAATTTTTGCAAAAATTTCTTCTGAAATGAACAAGTTTTAGTAGAATTTTAAGCTTTCACAACGTTTTTGTATGGATTGGATGAGAAGTTTTTGAAGACGAAAAACTAAGAAATTCCCAAAGGCAAAAACAAGAAAACAAAAAACGAAACTTTTCAAATGAGTTGCCATTTGCTATCAATTTACGATTTTGATGGGGTACGACCATTCACACAACAAGGCGCTACCCAGCACATAACCTTTTTTTGAGTTATTGGAAGAATGTTTTCATTCACGTTTACACATTTCGTGTGCCTACACACACGTAAAATACGAATGGTCCCACAATACCTACAAATATGTTATTTCCCTTGCCATTTCCTCCACATTCAATTCATTTATAAGATTATTTGGAATAAATTGGTAAAATGTTCGGGGAAAAAACTAGAGCAGAGCAAATAATAAAATATGATGGAAAGCACAGAGTGCAGCTTGTATTATCTAATTATATTTATTATTGTATATACGTACCCGCCACCCGCATACATACATAATATTATCATGCCTCCCTTCCCAACTTACAAAAATACATTTCAACTTTATTTCATGTAACCTTTCAGC
>JAHZNC010006310.1:0-12436 GCA_027744095.1 Zhuqinia jingwanae
AGTTGAACCTATCCCAAACACAATTTTTGCAAGCCTACTTTTCAGCCTAGCCTACTATAACGTCTCATCTATTTTTAACCACGAATCTAGTTGCAGATTAATAAATAATATTATTTGGGAAATTCGTCCCATTATTATGCATAATTATGCTTCCCATTATAGCTAAATGCAAGCATGGGGTTCATCATATCATGATTTTTAGCTACGTTTCAATGTGATTATTTAAAATTCCAAACTCCAAACAAAAGCTCTTTGGAAATTTTGGTGGCCCTTAAAAGGACCGTTGGGTTTAGAGTTCATGTCATGGTGGATATAATAATGCTGTTTAATGAATTTATTACACATAAATTTAATTCAGATAACTTCCTTTATTGCATCTTTAAGTATCTTCAGTAAAATGCATAAACATGGTAACATAGCATGTCATATGAAATAATAAATAATTCATTTAATTTTAACTGAATCCGTATTCATCATTGTCACGTTTTCTTAAAAATACAGTTTATAGTATCATATTAGTAGTATGACTGTATCGTAGAAATGCAAAAAATTTGCGTGTATTTCACACAACACCATACTTCTCAAACCACCCCTGATTTTTGGCAAAGACCAAGTCTCTGTACAAATGGTCCATATTTGAACCCACCTCGTCAAGAAAAAACTCTGGGAGTATATGTGGAATCTTTTTGCTGATTGCAAATTCCTTGTCGGAGCATCCGGTCAGTACCCACTCCTTTGCTACTGGGGCTGTGTTGTATAAAGACAAGAGTTCATCATCATTCCTGTACACCTCTTTGAAAATGGCGTAAGGGGAGCTGCTTCCAGCGGATTCCCTAATTTTCTCGGTAAACTCTGAAAATTCCACAATGTCCACATGGAAACCTAGTTTCTTTGCAACTGCTACAAAATCCTGGTCAAGGTTGGGTAGCCCACTACACATATTGTACACATCGTTTTGGGCATCCGGATTGAAAAAGATTTGAACGGATGCCCACGCACAAATGTCTACTGGAAGGACGGACAGGGGGATTGGATTACTTGGCATTACACCCTCTTTCAGAATGAATAGATAGCGCAACATCAGGTGGTTTTGTTCCAGTCTGCATCTACCAGATGTAGAGTCACCAACAATCAACGGGAATCTGAAAACCTTTCCAGGTATGCCCCTATCCACGATGGCTTGTTTCATGAGAACATCACAAACAAACTTGGTTATCGGATATGCTACAGTTGTCAAACCATCATAGTCATTTACAGCGGGCCAGTTTTCACTAAAGTGACCATCTTCATCTACCGTGGCAACAGCGAGCAGACTGGATGCACAGTACACCTGTTTCAGCTTATTTCCGGTGGATGCAAACTCCAAAATGTTCGTAGTCCCAACTACGTTAACTGATCTTGTGTCGTTGCCTGATTGACAATTTCTATAGTGCCCCACGTGTTGCACACTAGCAGCACAATGAAACACGGCATCTACGCTGTTACAGAGTTCTTCCCACGCAGGGGGCTCCATTCCCAAATGAGACATGGCCACATTTCCTTGTACGCAACATACTTTGTCCATGTCCACATGAGAGATTAGCTCTCGCTCTTGCAGAGTTTTCATCAGTCGCTCCTCCGCACTGCTATTCTTATTTGGTCGCATGAGACAAACGACTTGGGTTATTTGCGGAATGTTTGTGAGCTCCTTGAGGAGATAAGGTCCAAGATTTCCTGTACATCCGGTCAGCAGTACTTTTGATATGTCATTGATATTGACTTTCTGTTGACCAGGTCTACTCATAATATTTTCTGGAAGTTGACAATCTTGTTTGATTAACTCTGTCACTTGTTCCAAAGTTGGAATTTTCTCGTCTTCTGATTCCCCTCCTTCAATAATTTTGACCAAAGCGGTTGCCAGGAGACAGACGGTGTTACAGTCCCTTATTGAGTTAGCATTGACAGTTACCCTGTCTCCAAACAAGGTTTGAATTGCATTTTTAATCTCTACAAACATGAGAGAATCCATGCCCATATCTTGAAAATTGGTGTTATCTTCAATTACATCAGTATCATCAAGATTCAGAATCTTCCGCAGTATAAAACGTAACTTTTCTCGGACCAACTCTGTCTTATCCTCAATCTCTTGCAAACAGTCGTACTGTTGCCAGAATTCATCTGATTTCAGATGAAAGCCACCACTTCCTGTGGCATTCCCGTTGGATTTCCAGACACGCTCATCCAAAATGTGTGAGATTTGAGGATACAACTTGCTAAGGAGCACAAATGACTCAATGTTCATCACTCCAGTTTGTGTTCGTTGAGACTTGAGAGCATACTCAAGACCTGTGATTCCTTGTAAACTTGACAATGGCTTTATACCCGGAAGTTCTACTTCAGTGGCGATCCCAACTTCACCCCAAAGCCCCCAATTAACCGACGTTGCTGGCAGGCCTACTGAATTTCTGTATTGGGCAAAGGTGTCCTCGAAATTATTTCCAGCTGAATGATTACTCTGCCCAGGCGAACCAATTAAGGCCGCAAACGAGGAAAACAGAACGAAGTGCTCGAGATTTAAATTTTTCGTCAACTCATGCAAGTTGAGAGTTCCTTCCACTTTTGTGGTAAATGTACTTGATAGTTTGCCCCATGTCTGGTTTTCTATAAGACCATCACAAAGTGTTCCTGCTGCATGCATAACACCTCTCAATGGTGGCAACCCCATTTCCACAGGAATCTTGACATTGATAAGCTGTCTACACTCTTCAAAATTTCCGACGTCAAGTTGGACTGCTTGTACTTTGGCTAGACATTCGGAGTTGAGGCTTTTAATAGTCTTTTGCATTGCATCATTTGGGACACTTCTTCCAGCCAAAATTATATGTTTTGCGCCCTTTTCCACCATCCACTTGCAAACCACAAAACCGATACCTCCCAGACCTCCAGTAATTAGATAGGTTGAGTTTTCATTGAAGATGGGGGTGTGCACTTCCGAATTTCCGTTTTGCTGTCTCACTTCCGGCATCACACAAAGAATCTTGCCTACGTGCTTCGCTTTCTGCGCCGACAAATAACAAAAGTAAACTTTAATTTGACCAAAATTCAGTGCATATTTTTTTTTTAATTAATGAATAAATTTATGAGTAATGTACCTGCATATATTGGAGAGCTTCCCGAACGTGAACTGCGTCGAATCTTACGTAAGGAATGGGGTGAATAACGTCTTTTTCTGCTAGCTCTCTGACAGTTGTTATAAGTTTACGCCATGATGTATCCGATGCGGATAGATCAACAATTGTGTAGTCTATATCCGGTCGAAGCTTTTTAACATCTGCAGGCTGCCAAATGTTAAGTTTACTCATTTCTACGAAGCGAGCACCCTCTGCACATGCCTTGAGCGTAGCCTCCTTGAATCCTTCACTTGTCAGTGAATTTAAAACTACGCTCACACCGCGGCCATTGGTCACCCGCAGAATATCATCACCAAAACTTGTTGTTCTGGAATGGAAGACATGCTCAATTCCCAAAGATTTGAGGAAATTTTGTTTCCGCTTGCTCCCAGCAGTAGCGATGATTGTGGCTCCAACACTCTTGCAAATCTCAATGGCGCTCAGGCCTACTCCACCGGAAGCTGTATGAATCAGGACAGTGTCTTGGGCTGTGATTTTGGCCACGTTAAATAAACAATGAGAACTGGTCCCCACTACTGCTGGTAGGGTACAAGCGTCACAAAGGGTCATGCCTTCTGGAACAGCTAAAACGTCATCTTCCTTCAGTTTTATGTGACTTGGAAGTGGTGTCCCATTGAGATTAACCCCAAACACCTGGTCTCCAGCAGACCACTTGGTTACTTGAGGACCAACTCGCTTGACAATCCCAGCGAAATCGAATCCCAACGTGTTGAATTTTGAAAATTCTTCACTTGGCTTGAGCACAACTAAAACATCTCTAAAGTTGAGTGAAAAAATCTTAACCTGGATTTCAATCTCAGCATCTTCCAAGCAAAATGGTTCTAGAGGACCAAATTGTAAGTCAGTTATGGATTTTGTGTCAGGTAAAACCAATTGAAATCTGTCTGACCCACTGGGTAGCTTCAAGTCTGACAATGCTGGCTTCAAAGGTTCCAATTTAAAAATCAATCGAGTTGTGTCATGATAAGCGACTTGGGTTTCTTTACCAGTGTTCCACAGTTCATGAAACACTTGTTCCAGACCAATCGCATCTTCTTTGCCACCAATGTCAACACTACGACAGCTAAGTTCCGGGTGCTCATTTCTCAACGATTTTGCAAATCCCCAAATTGTGCTGGTGTGAAAATGGGATAAATCATTGCCTTCCAAAGGGACAACCCCATTGACAAGTGTGACAATTCTTGGTGGAATTTTTTGTTTTATTCCAAGGACAGATTTGATCATATGAAAGAAAGGTTGCAACACTTCATCTTGACTGGTACGAGTTTTGTCCAGTGACCAGCAGTAAACTATTCCCTCAATGTTAGTTTCTTCGTAGCTTTCAATGCACTTGATCAGTTGATTGTGGTTCTCCTCAGATTTAGGATCCATTTCAAATCTCCATTTATCAAAATTTACAAATGTCTTACCTTGCCCCACAACGATCACCTTTCGATTGGCAACAGAAGGGATCTGCTTAACTAGATATTTTGAGGTTGGGCTTTCATCGTAATGAAAAATTATCCACGATTGCAGCTTGCTATTAATTTTCAATTGTTTTTCAGATACTTGATTCATTTTACGAGAGGAAATGAAGGAATGGTAATTATCCAGGCATGGGAATACTGAAAAATCCTCAAATCCTGAATCCTTCAATGTTTCAATCCATTTATCCTCTGGAAGAGTACAATGATTCGATCTCAAATTTGTATCTTCAAATCGCCAAAATCCATCCAGTAATCCAACCAAGAATGTAAGACTGGTACAAACTTTTGTCTGTTCAACCAGGTCAAATGTTCCTCCAGGTTTCATCAGCATTCTTACATTTTCCAAGGTTTCACTCAAGTTCCTGGTGGCATGAATCACGTCTCCAGCAACAATCCAATCATAAATGTTTGGTGTAAATCCTTGGACGATGGGATCCTCCTCAATATTTAACTTTTTAAATAATATGTGCTTCAAGTACGGCTCAAGTAGCTTTTCAGCAGCAACAAAAAAGGCAGGAGAGATGTCAGTGTAGGTATATTCAAATTCAATTCCCAAGCTTTCCATGTTTTCCATAAAGAATTTTGACGAGCTGCCTGTCCCAGCACCGATTTCCAAAATACGAAATATATTCCTGTCACCTGAACAGTGATCTTTGCAGTATTTCAAATGCTGGATTCGGACATCAGTTCCCATATATTCAAGCTTGGAAAATTTTCCATACTCCCGATAAAATTCAGCCATAGGTGGCCAGCTGGTTTTGTCATCAGGAAATAAAATTGGAAGTGCAGATTGCTTCCCTTTTATAATTTCACTATAGTTTTCTCCAAGCTTCTGAAAAAGTAATGTTGAATTTAATTTTTTCACGAGATCTGATGAATATTTCGGAGATGACAATTGATTCTCAGCAAAATCAAGTGAAGGTGGCACCGCTGCGATTTCCCACGTGGATGGCTCAACATTCTTTAAAAATCCTTCTTCTTTAAAAACGCCCAAAATATAGCGAATCATTTTTGAAAATTCTGGTCGAATCTCCAACTGCTTTTGTAACTCATCCTCGGTGAAAACTGCGTTTAGAGTCGGTTCCCAGCCACATTGATATAAACAACGAAGAAAGTTGTAATAAGCTAATCTATCCAAGTTTTTAAGAATCTCCTCCTGCTCCGGAGTACACTGGTTATATTTTTCGCTCATGTCCTTTTGGAATGCTTCATCGTGAAACTTTTCTTTTGCGCACACGGACAAATCATGTCGGTGCTGTGAAGGACCCAATTTTGGACGCCACGACTCTTGCCACATGTCAGGCATTTTAGATGTCTGCTGTTCTATAACAGCTTCAACGGCCCTGACTGTCGTTTCAATTATTTCGACCTCAGACATGACTGCCAACACAGTTCCAATTGAATCCAATAATACAGCAGTAGAATTATTTGTTGATAAATTGTTTTCGGTTCTTTCAAACACGTAGACGTATCTATCGTGTGACTCATCCGACCCATTTGACAACCATAGAAATTTCCCGATATTAATTGGAACGCACAACTTGGCTTTTGCTTTACTTGGAAGCTTCAGCATTACAATTGCCTGAATCATGGCATCCAATATCACAGGATGTACAATGTATTGACTGGATTGCCCATGATCTTCTTGTGGAAGCTTCACTTTGGCCAAAAATGTTGCCTTTTCTTCATTTCTCCAGATTTTCTCCAAGCTACGGAATGTGGGACCAAACTTTAAACCAACTGAGGCCAGCTTTTGATAAGCTTGTGAAACCTCTTCTGTATCAGGTGCCTTGGACAATGTTTCATAAAAATAATCAATATCAAATGTAACCACTAGTTCCTCTGCCGTTGGAAGAGGGGAATATGTTGATGTCGCATGTTGAAGCCATTTTGTCGACGAATCGGTGTCCATGCGGTGGAATATTTTTACCGTTACATCATTCCAGTCGTTTTGATTATCCCCTGTTGTATTAAAGTTTATCACAGTTTGTATCTGACTTGTCTTGGATTCTTCCAAAGCAAGGGGAGCTTTGATCATAAGATTTTCTACTTTCATTGGTCGACTGGCCTTCCCAAGAGACTCAACTGAACCTTCAACTGCGGCCAAACCAGCAGCAAGAGACATTTCCAGGAAACCTGCTCCAGGAAAAAGGACAGTTTGTCCAATGGCATGATCTTTAATGTACTCATGCGTCCTAAGATTCAATCCATTTTGGAATATTTTGATGGACGATGCGTTTGGAATTACTGAGCCGACAAGAGGATGTATCACGCTTCCAGTTACTTGTTTAAAATCTGGCCAAAACTTTTTCCCGATAAATGGGTAGTGAGGAAGACGAACCTTTTTCCGATTGTAAAACTGGTCATATCCTAGCCAATCAATGTCAACACCATTCAAGTACAATTTTGATGCAGCCGTTAAAATTGTTTCCCATTCTTCCTCATTTCTTTTTAGGGATGGTAAACATAACAATGTGGTATCATTGTTCATCATGGTAAGTGCTGAAAGCACGGGCTGAGGACCAATCTCAACAAAAATCTGGCAACCAAGTTCAACTGCTTTTTTGCTTGCTTCCAAGAAACGAACCTTATCTCTTGTATGCTGTACCCAGTACTCTGCGTCAACTTGCTCTGCTGTAACAACATCACCTTTCATCCCGGAAATGTATTCACATTTTGGCTTCTTACAATTTTTCACTGTTTTTGCAACATTTCTGTATTCGTGTAGCATTGGGTCCATGTGTTTTGAATGGAATGCATGAGTGGTTGCGAGCATAGTACATTTTATGTTGTTTCCAGTGCAAAACTTTGAAAATTCCGTGATGACGTCACCATCTCCTGCCAAAACAGTTTGCTGACTACAATTGATTGCTGCATAGTCCAATAATTTGTTGCCATCATTTCCAGCAAACAATTTCATTTGTTTTTCCACTTCCGCATGATCTGCCCGAACGACGAGCATTTTACCATGGGGTAGTTTGTCAATTAACCTGCTTCTCTCCGCAACCAGCTTGATTGCATCCTCCACAGAAAGGATGTCAGCACAGACCGCAGCTGCAAATTCACCCAAGCTGTGTCCTAAAACGTAGTCTGGCGTCACTCCCCAAGACTCCCACAGCTTGAAGAGTGCATACTCCACGCAGAAAATGGATGTCTGACTGTAAATTGTCCTATTGATTTCCTGAGAATCTTGGATGTCTGACCAGAGCACATGTTTCAAGCTGATGCCATAGCAAGTTGTCATGATGTTTTCACAATAGTCAAAATGCATCTTAAACACAGGACTGGACTCGTGCAAGCGCTTGGCCATTCCAAGAAATTGAGAGCCTTGTCCAGTGAAAAGAAAGCACACTTTACCCAGTGCATCAGTGTTGGATTCTTGCTTTAAATATTTTTGTTGTTGAATTCGTGTAATCACGTCATCTTTTGTCCTGGCAATAAATACTGCTCTGTGAACAAAATTTGCACGTCCCATATTTGCTGAATATGCAATGTCAGCAAGGGCATCATTACTGGTCGCTAATGAATCCTTGTACTTGGAAATTAGTATGTCCAGAGCTTCTTCAGTTTTCGCCGAGACTTTAAACATGTGAAGTGGTCTCTCAATTTCAGCGCCTACCGCAAGCACTTTTTCTATACATTGTTCTGCTGGTGGCTCCTCAATGATGACATGGGCGTCAGTTCCGGTTATACCAAAGGAACTCACTCCAGCAAGTCGATGTTTTCCTAGACACCTTTTCCATTCCATGCATTCCATAGGAATCACAGCAGGAACAGCTTCCAAGTCAATTGCGGAATTGAGCTTTGTCAAATTTTTGTGCGCTGGAATGGCTTCATGTAGCATTCCAAGTACAACTTTCATAATTCCAGTGATACCAGAGCATGACTCAGTATGCCCCACATTTGTCTTCACTGATCCAATTATAAGTGGCTCTTTTCGTAATGGAGAGCCATATGCCTTGGCAATAGCCAACGCCTGCATCACGTAATGCTTCTTTCATAGCAAGGGATTCGCAGTGTACGGTTGGTGTTCCCATACTATTCGATACGCCTTCCTGTGCTACTGCAGTACCTCTGATAAGGGCCCAAATTTTATCTCCATCCTTCAGAGCGTCCGACAGCCTCTTCAAGACAAGCACCCCACATCCTTCAGCTCTGGCAAACCCATTGGCATCTTCCGAAAATGTTTTGCAATGGCCATCAGGCGAAACGACCATTGGCATAACTTCTTTATCAAATGGGTAAAGAAGCAGGTTTACTCCACCTGCCAAAGCGAGGTTGCTTTCACCCAACTGGAGGCTTCGACAAGCCATGTGCACAGCCACCATAGCAGAGCTACATCCAGACTCTGTGGCAATGCTTGGGCCTGTTAGTCCCAAAAGAAAAGACAATCTTGCAGTAGCCGCCCCAATCGAATTTCCCATGTACACACGATAAAATTCTGCATTGCCACAGTGCACAAGGATGTCACGGTAGTCGTTGGTCCAAGATCCCATGAAAACAGAACCTGATGTTCCTCGCAGTGCGTGTGGATCAATGCAAGCGTCTTCAAGACTTTCCCATATAACTTCATGCAAAAGTCGATGTTGGGGATCCATGAAAAGAACTTCCTTTGGTGAAATTCCTGTTCGAAAAAAGTCAAGCTGGTTTAGTAACAAGGCTATACATAATATATGTACATATGTCTCTTGTATTTGACCTACCGAAAAATTTCGAATCAAATTCATCAACCGGAACTTTTAAAAATCCTGCATTAGTTTTTCTGGCATCAATGACGTTTCTGTTACACTGTTCCCGTGTCCATCGGAAAGGTGGAGGAGTGCAAATCCCATCCTGCTCTTTAAACAGTAATTCCCAGAATTCGTCCAGATTGTTGGACCCTGGGTAACGGCAGCTCATTCCAACAATAGCAATTGGTTCTTTGTGATGATATCTTGAAAAGGGCAGCATGTCATTTGTTTGCACTGTTGGTATAGTTTCATCTACACGTTGAATCAGGGGCAACACGTCATCTTCACGAATTTTAAACCAGTGAAGTCCAATCATTTTGCCAAGTACTCCTGTGCTTCTCAAGTCATCAATGTGACATGTCTTGGGATACTCTTTCAAGTTCACCATGGATATTTCGTGTTCTTGTCTGTAAAGTGAACAACAGGCCAAATGTAAAACTGTGAGGTTTCTAAAGTTTTGGATGCCAATAATTATGTATAAAACGTACCCAACAAGAGCTTTCCCATGTGTCAAAGTAATGTTGTATTTCCCGTGAAGGGACCGAGGATTATTAAATTGATTTTGCGCCCATTTTCGCAAATAAGTTCCCATTCCCGATCCTATAATTGTAACATGGAAGACACACACAAAACAAAAATGTAATCGAAAATAAACACATAAAAATAGGATCTTTATGTATTTACGCTGCATAAAAAATATTGCTGTTTAACTTTTATTTAAAAAGCCATTCTATTGTGTAGATTTTTGATGAAAATTTTGTATCTGAGTTTATACATAATTTTTTTAGTGAAATATGCTTGCATTAAAAAAAAACACTAACCATTTTTGTTGCAGTTTCCTAGCCCAGTAGCCAATGCCATGAAATGCTCACAAGAAGGCTTGAACAAAAATAGGGCCGCATCCTTGTCATCCTCCATCAAGACAAGTCCACTGGTTTCTTCAGCGAAAATGTCATCACAGTTCTTCAAGGCCAGCATGGACGGAGAAACATAAACACAGTTGCCAAAAGATCGAAGGGCTAGAAGGGTATATAGCTTGGCAAAGTCCTCCAGTTTTAATTGAGCCGTGTTTTGATCTTCTTCCAGATAGAAAACAAAATCAAACCCGTGGTTGAGTGCTTGCCGTAGATTCATGGAAATTTTTGAAGACGCAATTACAGCCACTTTGCGCGTTGTGTAAGCCCTCCGCAACGAATAGCAGAGAACCAACGCTTTCTCCACATCTTGGTCACACACGGCGGAAGTCACCCAGACTTGCTCCTTGACCCCTGGAAATATAAAATACCCACTGTGATTTAATATTTAAGTTTAAAAATATTAAATATTTTTGCACAAATGAATCTATATCTAATTGTATATCATTTTTTGCCCCAAATATTTTTTTACGTGCAACGAAGGAGGGAATTTGTTTTTTATAACGAAGCTATAAAACAACTTACCTAACATAGCGAGGACGGTTAACACGCTTCTTTTACCAATTAACCAGAGACGTTCTTTTGATGGGTAAAAAAATAACACGCAAGATATGTATGCACTGGCAATAAAACAAAATTTTAAAACAAATAGAGTTCAAACGGTGTAACAATGCCAAAAAATGTGCAATGTACGCAATGGGCGCAGGGAGAAACTGGAAACGATTGTTGATGTTTTATCGTTTATATATAGAGAATTTAGTGGGTCATTAGCAAAAACCAGTAATTGCACAAATCTGCCATTTAAAATTTAGCTTCCTGATAATTTCATACTTGAAAGATAGCAAAAAGAGCACTAATTCTTCTTTTAATTCTAGAATATAAAGTTAAAAAAGATTAATTTGACTTTTTGTGTGGTCATATGAAGGTCTGCATGAACTGCTCCGGTATCTAGCTCCAACTTCCATCTTTACAAATTGATTTGTATCTAAAAATTTGGCGTAACTGATGACACATAGACATAGTTATTTTATTCAAGGACATGATTATAAGAATAATAAATAAACATAATCATATCATCATGGTCTATTGAAACATTCATTTATATTGTGTGTTCAATTTTATTTGCATTATCATTTTTGTGTTTTATTTGAAAACGTGCTATTTTTTATTACATGCTGGAATTAATTAAGAAATACGCGGAAAAACTGGATTACGTACGCAAATATTGGTTTAAAAAATTAAAATATCAAATTCTTCATGACTTTTGTGTGCAACGAAGCGTATTTCACGTGTGGGTACAAAAATACCAACCTTATTTAATCAGATAACCTGTAAGCATGCGCAACTAATAACAAAATTGGACAGGTAAGGGAAGTGTACTCATAAATAAAAGTGTTATTTTTCATTGTTTTTAGTTGTATGGAGCAAATGGAGTTTACCACAAATTGCTTTTACTCTGCACTTCTTGGTTTTGTGTGGACGTCACGGTCATAAAAAGGTGGGCGAAATACAAATAATTCATCACTTGGGCTATAATTTATGAGAAGGAGAATAAAATTAGCATTTCCTGTGCTGCTGCTCATCATTTCATAATCAAACTTGATCAAACACTCGTTTTTTTTAGTATTTGCAATATCTATCTGAGTGTGAGTGTGAGTGAACACGCAAATGTCTTAGTAACGGAAATTTCCCCATACAATTTAAAATGGGGATGAGTGCCTACTCAAGTCATTGCGAATACTACAAGGCTGTATGTGTATTATTACAAGGCAAGTGAATTATGACAGAAATAGTCAGGCAATATAATCTGGAATGGAGTTTATGCAACCCTATAGCTACTATTTTCTCACATTTACAAAATTATTAAGGTCGAGATGATTGAGTGGTTTTTAACTTCTGTGATGAAGATACATATTTCGTGATTAATGCAAGCACGATAATTGCCTGAAAGGCTTTAATGATACCAACTAATTATGAGTTTGTTAATTAATATTATGAACGGTGAGTCAGTATTAGAGCTCGTTACTAAGATCGCTACATTAAATTTACTTCCAAAAATTGTTTATTTTTGTTGAGATTATTTTACCGTCATTTAATTTTACAAAATTAAAACTGGTAAATGTTTTCTGGCTTTTCAATGCCAATCTTAGAAATCT
>JAHZNC010006311.1:0-13131 GCA_027744095.1 Zhuqinia jingwanae
GGAGGCAGAATAACCACATCTATACTCTTTTTGTAAATAATATTAAATATTTTGTAAATTAGACATATCAATGTTTTGAATATTACTAATGCTTGGAAGTAGATGTTCGAGAATTATTCTGCACAAAAATAAATACACTGCCTACATATTTAATAGTTAAATACATATTACCAAATGTAACAAATAATATTTAAATATTGTATTTAATACACGTTTTAACTTTAGCGGTTCATTACAAAAAAAGTAAAGTAGACATTCAAAGGACCCAATGAGGTACATTATTACTATTACCTGTAAAATTATAAGAATCACATAACATCAGAAAATTGAATGCATCAAAGGGGTTGGGTAGTGTTCACACTGGGATTGTGTAAGTGTAAAAGAATGCTTGTCAGATCCATGTCAAAAAATGTAGAAAAAATAATATCATCAAAAAAGTCAAAATAAAAGGATCTCGGTACGGCAGCCTTTGATATCATCATCTTGATGTCAGTGTTGCACTCATATCTATGAAATCTTCATTTTACCGACTTTGAATTTGATGATGAATACCTCTTGAGTTTGGGACTAATTGTTTGCCAAAGGAATGTAAAATAAACATTCACAAATAAAAAAAACCCGTACATGTACCCGCATTCTGTCTGTAGATTCCAAAATGTTTTTGATTGATATTAATAAAAAATGAATATGTCTCAGGTAATATTATGCGTATATATCCACAATTGACATTCAGTGATGTTAAATCTCCCACAATAATCATCAACATACACACCTAACATTATAATTTCAAAACAAATATGCATTACTCATATGTAAGTGTTTTACAAAAGTGTTTCTCAAATGGAAATACCGGAATACCGGCAGCATAGCAGTACACAACTACAGAAAACCGTACACAAAATATTTTCTACGAAGGAATAAAATATCTCACATATATCGATTGTTTCATTTTGGTTCTTGTACACTGTACACCTAGCAAAATGCTTTCAGCTCACATTATGATGGATTAGCCATTTTCTCGTTCATCATCACTTTGAGTCTTTTCAAAGTATACAACTTTTTATATTAGGTATAATATTATTTCGACAGATTCTGGTTTCCCTTTCCTCGCCGTGCTCAAACAAACAATATATCGTGCATCTGCAATTGAAAAGGCTACAAACTTAACTACCTATATACACTATATAGTATCACAAGAATCAGCAATAATATAAGTTGTGTACTTTTTTTTCTTGTTTTCGTGCTTGCCGATTGCATATATTATATTTATTTAAAAAAATATATATTTGTGGATGTTTGTGGTACTCATGATGTCAAATATGTTATATTTGAATGATGGAAAATCTATTGTACCGCATGTCACATGGAGCATAATCTAATATAATAAATATTATGGTGACTTTTGTGCAACCCTTTATTTCATTCCATTTGTGTAAGATCCACTTCATCATCATATCGTTCACACAAAAAAAACATTAAACCGACTCTGGATGGATATATATTATTATTGTGCTATTGTTGTGTGTAGTGGAACGATGTTTGTTACTTGAAGACCGGGCTCTTTTATTTCATGTTTTCATTTCAGAACGTCACTGTCATTTTCATATCAATCTAAAATCTAAAAAATGCGAGCGCGAGCATATTATAGTATAGAGAATAAAATATTCCATCTCACCTTGTAGATGAGCAGTTGATTATTGCAATAATGACAAGCTGGTAAATAAAAATTGAATGGAATGGGCAGTTCGAGGGTAAAGTAACCTTCATTGCTATTCAGTTCAGTTTGTTTCATGATGTTAGATCATTTTTTTTAATCATGGAAAGTAACAATTTGAGAAATTCCAAGTATTTTTTTATATATATCTCTGCTGAACAATCAGTGAGAGTTTTGTCGGTTGTTTTAACTTTATACTGTTTGTTCCTATTGCGTTGTAGTTTAGTATGATGTACTGCGTACCTTAACAAAAAAAACCTTATGGTTTATAGCATTGAAGCTGTTAACTTGGCTTTTAAGGAATCTTTTGTAAAAGGATTGATGTCACATGCAAGATTGATCTGAGTTTTGATCTCTTTTGGTACAATGAATACATCACTCGTACAAAATAACAACAAATCTGTTTTTGTGGGTTTATGTTACGAGAGATTCCTTTTGCTTTTTAGCGTGGTGTCTGTCGCCGCGGTCCCCACAATGTTCAAAGAAAAAATCCCATGCATCACATAATACTGTACAGATGATCTAGAGATAAATATTTGTAGTGACACTTTCAGCAAAATAATTATATATGTTTCTATAAACTTGGGCAATAAACTAAAAATCACACTACAGTACCATTGCCGTCAATGTTGAATTGAGTATTGGTTTATTGTGATCGCAATAAGTGAGTATATAGTGTTCAATTATTGACTCAACTATTACATAAATGAGCACGAATGTAATTTAAATACGTTGATCATATTAACGCTATCACGAAGGATATTGATTCAGTGAAAAAGAGAACTACCTATGTTGTATGTATGAATGTATGTATATATACCTATCTGAATCAAACAGCGTTGTAAATACTTTAATTTATATTATAGTTAGTTTTGTACATTAAGTTGCAGATTGAGCACATTATTTTTCAGCAAATGAGTTGTTGCGTTCCTTGATTTCTAGAGAGAGAAAACTCACTTATTTGTCATTTGGAGTATATATACTTTTTATCACTTCATTCTCAGAAATATAATTTTACCACAAAAAAAATTACATCCTTTTTTCTTCCTTTTCGTATATGTTGAAACATGAAATACCGTTAATATTACTGTAACGCTATTTTTTATGTAATTATAAGTAATTGTGAAGCTAGATTATGTTTCGTTTTTTGCGTGCCACCAGTCATGTATGCATGTCATATAAACGTCAGTGATAATATTGATGCAGGGTTCTGTTCTAAACACAAGCAGTAAATTGAAGCATGCTAAGAGACGTTGTAAAAAGTGCACACGGGCCACTGTCGTCGTGAGGTCTCTGCTAAATAATTTACAACCTCACCATCACTTAGCCAATTTAAAGGGTACCATCAATAAACGAAATTTTCAATAATTAAATTGTAAAACTTTACTGATGGCATGTGCCCACTCTACACACGCTCTTCATACGTACAAATGCATACAAAAATGTAAAATGCATTGAAGGCAATATAGTTTGTTTCCTTTGTTAAGCAGGAAACTCTCCAATGGAGAGTCTCCATAGTTTGGCTTTGCTATGCGACCATTATCTATACTACTGATTGTAATGCATGCTACATTGTTGCAATCGAAATCTTCGTGCTTACACACCAACCCAAACATTGCACTGAAAAATGTATGGTTCTCCTCGTGGGGTTCTGTTGAAGTGTGTGCGGTTTTATTGCTTGTTGGTTAATCGGCTCAAAACATCATAAAGGTTTTCAATGAAAGTTGTCACAAAGGGTAATAAAATCATAAAATCTGGATTTAACGCTCATAAAAATGGGAAAAGTCCAAGGGTCCATTTTAAAATGGAAAATGTCAACATAATAACTGTATTCTGTTCAAAGGAAGTGCGTGTGTGCACAACTTTAAAAAAAAGGTTATCTCATTGATTCAGATTCAATTTTGCTTCAATTTGTTAAAGTTTCAATATCAGAGACCAAGCAAAGTTAACATGAGGTAAAAATAAATGTGATGATGATATACAATGGGCACGGCAAAGTAAATTTTGTCATTTGTACGATTTGGACAGACAATAACAACCGGTAGCAGTGTAAAATAGGATCCCACCCATAAAAAAAGATGCGTGTGTGTATTCCATAAAGCTGAATTTATTTGTTCATTGGTCATTGATCCAATCTTTCTCATTCATAGCTTAAAAATAAAATACCATTTTGCAGTAGTTTATGATGGACCACCTTATTACGATGTATGTATGTATGTATATTTGTATGTGAAAAGAATAAATTTATAAAGACATACCCTACACCAGTTGGTAGCTAGCAAAGAGCCCTTATTTCTACACTGCACAACGTCTCATTCATGGGTACCACCCAGTGGCATTGTGTTCATAATAAAGTAATAATAATGATGCGAAGATTTTCTTTCTGCTTCATACGTAAAAGCCATGATGATGTCAGTTTTATTAATAAAATCTTAATTTTTCGGTTATAATGTTTGACATGTGCCCACTGTCCTCACCAAGCTGTAGATTTCATTAGTCAATGAGAAAAATACGTCATAAAATAGCTAAACGCTAGGAATAATATAAAAATATGGTCTTAGTAAGTAACATGTTCATTTTCATAGGTACAATTTTAAAGTTTACATACAAGTTTCCCAAGCTTGACATACGACGTACATTTGTCCATTATTACACATTGCACATAAATTCCAAATAGAGATATATACTATTTGTATGATGTCAGTACTGAATATTGGGTGGCATATTTGTGATGTGTAATCTTATTGACACATGTAATGAACTAATTTAATCTTAAAATATACTTAAATTGAATTGATTTTGTCTTTTTAATACTCGAAATATATAGCAAAATATTATGAGAATTATGAATTACACTTCAAATTCCGTTTTTAAAGCCGATGAAAAAGTTGAAAGTTGATTAAAAAGATTACCTATGCAAGTTAAAATCACAAAACGTGGCGTGACTGGTGGTGGGACATCACACACATTTTTATCAGAATAATAATTATATTATGATTTATTTGATGGTATGTATATCTGGGGGAAAATGTATTTTACTTTGCTATTGGTTCGCCCACTTTTATGTCGCGTCGAAAGCAGATAGTAGGTTGTCGTTTTTTCTTGCATAAAAATCTTCTCACAAAACATCGTGTACTATTTTGGAACATCCGAAAATAACTATTATTGAACATTGCTTTCTATTGTTACGAAGTGTGTGCCATTTCTTTTATAGTTTAAACTGCAATGTTCATACAATATTCCCTGGAGGGAGAAATAAAACCCATGCCATTGACATTTTTTAAAAATCATCACACAAAACTCTGGGCGTTCCTGGTTCAAAACTGTGAGCATGCCCTGTTTGGATGCTGTTTTGCAACAAAATAGGGGTTGACCCCTCAGAAAAATAGGTTCTAGAAGCGAAAAATCAAATGTACCAAGAATATAATATTCTTCTCTTTCAACTGTATTTTCTATTATAAAAGCCATTCATCGTTCGCTTTATGAATGGGAAGCCATATAAATTGATAATAAACCTGAATATGGGTGTACAAATAAAATATTTGAAGTTACATAGTATGTATAGTATTTATATATGAAAAATTCTGAAGGATGAAAACAGGCAATATAAAGTTTTTCAGTGGAAGGATTTTATGTTTTACTGTTTTTACATCTATTTTATCCACTAAATCGAATTAACAGAAGTTTTAGCTACTTACAAATTACATAATATGTTGGATCAAATTTACACGGACAAACGTGTAGTTTTTAATCATGACTATGTTTTGCAGTTGCTGATCAAACAAACTCGTAACACGTTATATTATTTATTGTACATATGTACATATATTGTACAACTCTCTGAACTCTGAAGACAGGCTACAGACAGAGCCTTATGCTTTTTCGTAAAAACAAGTCTTTAAAGTGTTATTCATTTTGTTCCAATTACATGCACACAAACTGCGAATTGTTTACAGTTTTTGTCCCTTAACACAGCAGGATGACGATCACAATCGCATCACAGGATCACTTTTATTCTTTAGATTTCCTAATGGCAAAATGGAAGGATCGCTGTTCTTGTATCGTGTGACAAGTTCATCTGCTCTCATACCATTTTAACTAAACCTTCTCAGTTTGTATGAAACAGTAGGGGTGTGGCCTTTGTTAGCGGATAATAATATAAACAAGACAATTACACATTGGTACTGATTTTTAAGGACCATCAAAGGTTTTGCTCAAGTTCTTACTTACGTAATCTGAATAAACACTTTTTTTTAATAAAAATTGTTCCCGACAGAGCTAGTGTTGTTTTACATATAATCTCAAACGTTTCTTTTCTGTGAAATTCCCTTTTCTTTGACAAAATTTTATCTTCTCTGAGAGTAGAGTGGCAGGGCATGTGAGTTAGGAAGTTTTTTTTTTGAAATTCTAAGGATTACTACTGTTTCAATTCATTAAAACAATTACAATACATGTTTTTTTCACATATTCATTTAAGTAAAATGGGTACAGTGCTGGACAAAACAGAAGGACCAAGAGATTTCTATACGTATTTTCTTTCAACTGTTTTTGTAGAAATTTTATGTCTATGCGTTCTATATAATTTACTGTGTAGGGCAGATGGTAAATAGGATTTTGGTTTGAAAGTAAAGTACGTTGGCATTAATAATAGTATACGACTTATGGCATGATGATAACAATGGTGAAAACAATGAATAATTCCATAGTGTTCGCTCGTGGTCAAATTTATTTTCAATCGTCCAGATGCAATCTTGTTAAAAGTGTGGGCGCGAGCACACTTCTCCTCACACTCAACCTTTGATTTTCATTGTACATTTTCTGGAATGCAGTCATTGAGAATCCTTGTAAAACGCCTTACTTTTAGTCTATTGGGATTACACAGACATGTTTTTGAGAAAAGTTTCACAATGGAGTGCAAGGGTATGCTGCTCGTCACATATTTTTCAAAAATTATTCCAATCAATCAATTTTTGAAGAGTCAATGCGGTTTAATATTGAATGTATAAATATTGTACTGGCTTAAAACTTAAATCATTATTTATTTATAATATTTTGTTTTGAATGTTCATATTATTTGGGGCGAAAATATGATTGTTGTGGCAAACCAACTCTTTTGTTGTGAATTGAGTTTCTAAAAGTAGTATTATGCATGCGTTTGATACCTTAATGCGATGTAAGTTTCATTTTGTTGGAGTTGTTTTTTCAATGCTCAGGTTTTCTATTTATTTCGAATCCAAGCCGTTCATGCACATCATATTCACAGATCCTAAATCATAAAAAATAATAAATCGCATTTGCATGGATTTACATCTAAAACTACAAGACATTTATATCCCAAACTACGACCTACGATATTTCATAGGTAGCTCATCAACTTGGAAAAAGTTCTTAAAGGTTCTAGTATAACCTATCAATTTTTATAATACTTATTTAACATTACGCTGTGGGCAGGCCACTTGTTCTAAATCGAAAAAATGAAGTTGATGAATTGTGGTCAAGCGTTGTTTACATGCTCACTGATTGCAGTCCCTAAAGATTCATCAATTTCAGTGTTCGTTTATTTATTATTTACTTGTATTTTAAAATTATATCACAATTCCTTTGTCGTAATATTGGAAACTTCCAAAACCCCATTGCTGAATCCTATGGGTTCCAAAATTACAATCTTGCTGACAATGGCACGAGAAGACTGATGACTGTTTTGCCTCCAACTTTCCACGCATTTTGGAAACGCCCCGTTTTCAATTTTGTGTCAGGGTAGTATAAAGGAAGACGCAATTTACAAGAACATTCATTTTTTTTGTGCCCAGAGAAAAACTTTTTCATTTTGGCCAGGTGAACTGGATCTGGAATGAATGAGCTACAAACATACATATGAACCCATTCAATATGAATGTTGCTGAAAAAGCTCATCATTCATTCAATACGATTTCCTTATTTTACAGATGGATGTTTAGCACACAAGTACACAAGATTGTTTGGGCACTTACTTGGATTTAGCACGCAATGTTTCCAATGAATATTTCCTTTATCTATCCGCTTCACATGGGAGAAGTCAAATTACAAAATGTTTAATGCATATATGTATGCCTAGGTTGTAGGTATATCCATATTCAAAAGGGCAGATAAACAAGTTGGAATCATATTATTACTATTATGTACTTTGTACGAGCTCATCAATAAAAGCCAAAATGTAAAAGGTTAGTTGAGAGAGAGGACAACCAGGGTATTCCTGTTGTGCCGTAGAAAAACCTCATGGGGGTCTTGTATTGCACACTATATCTCTGTATACTCTTTTGAATCTTTTCACACATAAAACATCGTAATATCCATCCCTTCAATCTAATATCTGTATTTGGTTGATGGTGGTTTAGTCAACATTTATAAATTATTATATGTGAACATAATACAACAATACAACATGGATAATAATTATACAAAACCAAAGGAAAACTTTGAACTTGTCTCTTGGTGTTGTCACTTTCCTTAACCTGAAATACAAGAACCCTTTCAATGTGGACCCCGTGTCGAGTGTACGAGTGTACCCCAGAGACTTAATTTGGATCTCTCTATTTTCCAACTTTGTGTGGTTGGGTTTTAAATGTTTGAAGGCAATGTCTCTCTGACGAAGTAACCAGTTCTTTATGATTCACACAAGTACGACTACAAGTACGCCAATCTATCTTGGTTTTCTGAATGAAGGATCTTCAATTCGCCCCATTAAACCCCGTGAAAACAACAATATAATAAAATAATACACACATGCTTGTTATTATACGTATATTTATTGCATAAACTCCACAAAAACATAAGGGATAGGCGATTTTAAAAGCAAAATATTTTTCTATATTTTTATTATTATCCTAGACGGGAAAATCTGTCAAGGGACAAGTTTACGTTATTGCTGAATATTAGTTTTTTTCAGTCAAAGTCATGATACACTTTCCATTCTATTTTACTTGCAGAAAGTTACAATGTTTATGCAAAGCTGCTGATACTCAATACCGTATATATGCAACGCAATTCAATTTAAAATTATCTCGTGCCATTTCAATCTAATGATCATGTCCATAGTCCATACAACAAAAAACAAGTGTAACATCTCACAACAGAGCAGATGCTCTTCAGAACTGTTGGTCCCTTGGGTAGATTTGAGTTTCATCACATCAGCTTTATTATCTTGATTTATTTATTGTACTGTACAATGGCTGAACATGGAATAAGAGAACATTTGCAAGTAAACCGTATGTCTGAATTGAATACACAAAAATTGGATACCAAAAACTAAAAAAAAATATTGCACGATACATAACACAAACACAATTTAAGAAACCCATATGAAAATGGAAATATGTTCCATATATGCAGGTCTTGGTTTTACGGTATATATTTACAGTTAAAATATGAAACAATAAAATAGTTCATAATCCAATAACATGAACATGATACAAAAATCCAATTCTTAATTAAACATTTTTCTTTTCTTGCAACGCATTCCACCTGATCGACAGCCAATGTCAGCTTCTTCCCGAGCTTTCTTCTTCTTATCTTTTAGCATGGCTCTACCGTCTTTATCACTAGCCATCCGGAACTTCTCAAGGTCATCAGGTGCGACAGTATAGTAGTTATCATTTTCAAGTATATGTGGTAGCACTGTCTTTCGGAAGTGTTCCTTGAGACTAAGACTGGTTCTGTCTTCAAAACATGTTTCCGCCAGTTCTTGGTACAAACGAATTCCAAAGGCACGATCATGAGCGTCCAACTCACAGATTTTGTCCAGTAGCGCTTGACCCTCATTTCTCGGATAAAATCGTCTCGTCTTTGAATTGCTTAAATTAAAAAATTATTATTATTATTAAATTATTTTGTCTTTATTACTTGATTATATGACAAATGTTAATAGATTTACTCTTACGCTGTTCACTACTTATACTTACCCTTCTGGAAAGATGATCATCTCTGGAAACATTTGCATCGCAACTTCCTTTATTCGTATGGCTGGTGAAAGTTTGTCCGAGTGGATTGATGGAATGTCGTCCCAGCTGATAGTTCCCTGGAAAATTCCTCTTGCATCATAGCTAACAAGCGCAGATGGACTCACTCTATAGAGATTTAAATCGGCATCCCGTTTCTCTCTGTCGCTGTTTGAACGCTGGAGAATCTGATTCCATATAAAACTACTACTAAAGCAATCATAAGGAATGAGCATGTCTTGAGTTCCAGGAATATTTGCACGGACGAACTCCAGGTCAAGTATTTTAATGACATCATCCTTGGGTACTTGATTGGAAAGTATTTCCTCCGTGCCTTCCACAACTAAGCCGCCTCCTTTCTGTATTCGTAATGAATTTTTTAACATTTATTCATTATATTTTACGAATTATTTGCATCATTTTTAACTCAAGAAATACCTGGATGTATTGTGAGAGCTTATCAAAACGCCCAGAGAATTTAGGATTTAAAGATCGAGAATATGGCAAAATTCTAAATCTGCTCCGATGTTTTCCTTTATCTGCGTGGATGGTGACAAATGCATCTTTCGGAACCACAAACATGTTCTTCTTTCCTTGGAGGACACCATCAGGCCATGTTGTAGTTCTTGATTTACCCTTTACTTCAATGGACGTTGGAACAGATTTTCCTGGAGTACTGGGAGGCAGAGTGGAGCCCTCAAGATCCGTTACAATGTCCATTGCAATACTACTGACAGCTAAACTATATTTAAATCAGTTAAACTAGAGTTAATTCAACAAAACAAACAGCAAATGTTAACAACTCCTTTGAAACAAATAAGTCGAAACTTGACTTGCGTAAAAAAAAATTTTCTTGTGGAGAACAAGTGAAAAAGATATTATGAGTTAACAGAGACGTTTTTAAGAAGATTTTCATGTTGACTGTTATCACTCATCAGGGTACGAATGATTCCTGATCAAAAACTCAACATGATTGGATTGACCTGACCCAGGCAGACGAGGTCATTATGTTTATTATGGCTAAGCGCAACACAGAAGTACAAAAAAAAACAGTACACTGTCACAGTAGGTTTGCGTTTGCATCTTACGTTTTGTATTCTGTATGTGCAATTAGATATGTGTGTGCATTTTTTCACTATTTTTCGGTCATTGGCCGGCTTTGTACATAGCACATATTCAATATTTGATCGCCCTATCTTTCAATTACATCAGCAAATTCGAATACCCACCCAAGCAAAACAGTATTAATTATGCTTGTTAACGCAACGAAACTATCCACTATTAAGGAAATGAGGATTTGTGTGAGCGTTTACATGTTCATAAATATTTTTAATTAATTACTGCTCTAATTAATTTCTCGTAATGTGTTTAGGCAAGTAATCCCAGAGATTAAGTACATATATCAATTTCAAAGATTCAACATTCGATTTAAAAATTTGTACGTATCAAGCGGACAGTCTAGCCTGCCTAGAAGTGTGCCTTGTGCATCATTACCCCGAGGCCAGGCATGAAATCAATATTAATACATAGATCAACTTCATGTGGGTTTCTTTTCCTTAATCTTTTTTGTCAGCTCAGCATCATAAAAACGGTAAACTAATTACTCACCACGGGCACGGGAGCGAACATGAAGCCTTTACATATATAATGATACTTTTTTAGACAGCTAAAGTAAGCCACTAATTTACGTTTTGTTACATCATCGTATTTCATTACATTCTTATGTACGTGTGCAACTGCAAGTTTATGATTATTATGTAACAAAATTTATTGTTTTATGAAGTGAAGATTATAGGGTGGTAACTGATACAAGATGTGTCTTTCAAGCAATAATTTTCAGCTCAACAAATAAAATCGTTATGTGAAGCTCTTCCCAGAAGATTTGTTCCTTTGTACAGAAAGATGAGGTGGGAGGGTGGGAATATAAAATTTTACTGTTTGTTTGTATGAATCACGACCCATGAGTTGTTAAGTTGTTCTGTATTATATATTTGTGTACATGTGAGAAGAAGATCATCGTAACATTTTGGAAAAAACTGTAAAATTGTAAATCTTCTGAAACAATGCTTCCATATAAATAGGGAAATAAAAATTGTTCAGCGGGGGTGGCTTTGGCTTCTGTGACCCACAACAAAGAAAGCTGACGTGTGTGTTTGACTGCTGTGAGTATTGAAGATTTGTTGGATGTATAAATTATATGATGGGAACTGGGAGCTCTCATGAAACGAAGAAGAGTTTTATTGCTTGTTCATTGTGTTCTTCCTTCCTTCCTTCTTCCTGGGTGATATAACCAGGAACTCACCAATACCAATACGCTTGATTTACTTCAAATACGGATTTGACTGTTGGAATATTTGTTTCTTGAATTGTGTCTTGTTGCTGAGAAAAAAGACCTAACACAGAAAGTTAGAATTGAGATGTACAATGTATTATGTATATACATGGAGGTATCATATATGAATGGGAATAATATGCTTACCAAGTCAAAACTCAAAATGGAAGTCAAGTCAAGTTAATGTTCAATGATATGCAAATAAATGTATACAATTAATGTCTTTTGTTTGGGGGAGAGGGATGGGAAATAGATTATTTGATAAAGGCCAACGGCAACCTGTGTGTGTACCTGGCTTGTCATCATGGGTGTCACAACCATTAGAAAAAATAAAAACAAAAATAGAAACAGATTTACCATTTAATTTGTGTGTCCAAGTGAAAAACACCGACTCACAGTGAGCTGATAGATGTCAAGTTAGGTAAATGTCTCTGTTTCTTCTCTAGATTGAGTTAGTTGATTATGCGTGTGCATGTAAAGATGTTACATACATTTCATAAAGTTTTCTTTGGATTAAATATGAAAATATAAGGATATTTGTTTTGTCTCGTTTGCTTGTGTTATGAAATGCTATTTCCGCCACACAAAAGGGCCCCCTTTGATGACTTATTTTGAGTGACAGTTCAATCCTCAACTTCATTGTTGAGTGGCACAACAAGTGTCATAGAACTTGTAAAAGAGATGCATACAACATGTTATACTCATATATAATATGCGCAGAAAAACATGTAAATCGCCTAATATGTTGACTGCTTCAAATCTACCGCATGTGGATTATCTATATAATCATTAATTGTATTTATATGGTAAACTTCGTGGTGGTGTAAACGTTAAGAAAACTGCATTTTCTATATTTATCCCTTACCCAATTCCCAGGCTCATCATCTTATCATAGGGTTCCTTGATCTATCATCTTTTGTTGATAAAAAAAAGTTTCCAATGATTCATGTAATAATAATAATATTCAAAATCATAGTTTAGCTTTTAAAATATCTTCATGTTGTGCTGGCTAGATTTGTTGAAGTTCAAGTCAATCAAAATCATGCGTATCTGTATGTACGTAAAACTGACATTTTTCTGATGGCACCGACTGTGCCTTTCTGTATTTGACA
>JAHZNC010006312.1:0-10840 GCA_027744095.1 Zhuqinia jingwanae
GTATAAAATCGTCTCCAGAGCAGCTTAAATATTTTTAGATTAAAAGCGCTTTTTGGATGAAATTTTGAATTTCGCGCGCACAGTTTCATCGTCGATGAAATACAAAAGCGCTTAAAAGCTACAATTTGAAATGTGCTAGTATCTTCTAGCTCTAAATACACATTTATACACTAATAAGTTATATCCCTATTATATTTTCCATCAATGCCGGCCAATTTTTAGTCGGCATCAATGCCGTCTTGGATCCACCGGATGCAAAAGTTGGTCCCACAACCATATGGAACACGTAATTGCAATACAGAACTATGCAACGGGGACATTATAGCATAAAAGTCTCACAAATTAATTTAAAAAATTGATAAACCTTGTATTATTAGGTTATTTTAAGATAAATATATATGAATAACTTTTTTGCAAAATAAATGTAATTTAATAAATTTTAATAGCTCCTTCTTCTTGTTTGCCATTCTAAACATTTTATAAAGTATTAACGCGTCCATCCACTAGTACTATTAGTTCAGCCATGATATGCGTTGTCATTTGAATGGAAGTTATAATTCATAAGAACGCCTTTTTTAAATTATTAAATGCTGTCTCTTTTTAAATGTTTAAAATTTAAAAAGAAATTATACTGGATTAAAAAAAACTATTCTGAGAAATCAATTATTTTTTAAAGTAGGAAAGCATTTTGTAATATAATAGCAATAAATACGAAATACGTTCAAAGTGGTTTTTGCGGTTTACAAAGTAAACTCAAACAATTAGCTTTATTTCCTCATTCATTCTGAGTAAATCACAAGTTGGAATTCCCAACGCACTAGTTTATATGCTACTATAACGGTAACAGGAATAAAATTATTTTTTCCCCAAATCTTACCACATTTGAATCGCGTCTTGTTGGTTAGTGTTTTGCAACCTTATTTTAAGTTGACTTTATGCATATTATTTTGCAGTTGATGCTGAGTAACACAGTAAACTATTTTTTTTAAATGCTACAACACGAGATTTTTCTTTGCTGTTATTTTCTTCAATGTGGTCAGTTTGCTCGGATGTAGTCACTAAAGTTATCCAAGTTATGTTTTCCTTAAAAATAACTCCAAACACGTAAATACTTGACCATGAATAATATTGCGCATTTGCGAACTACTTTCCTGAAATCCATAGACATTTAATTATGAATGGCTAAGATTTTGGACTAAAATCATATTCATATCAAATGCAATGGCAACCATGCTCAAAATATTTATTATACCACAAATCTTAAACAAGTATTTAACATTATGTTTTATTTCCCATATTAACCCACAGTAAAAAGATAAATATAAACTAAAATTTAACTTTTAACTATCATAAAATAACATTTTGCAACATTAAATTTGTTGGATGTTGGATAAAACCAACTTTTAGAGAAAATTAAGCCATCCAAACAGATTACATAATTTTCTAAAGTACACTTGAAAACTTGAGAAGAAAAACACAACAGCTTCGGCATTTAAATAGGTTACTGATGATAGTAGCCCCATTTACAAATAGTAAAGCAAGTTTGAGAGTTTCTCATGACTGGGCCCTCCCAAAGAGAGCCCCGTTAGATATTGACGATCGTACAAAACGTTGTAGGAAACTGGAGCAACTGTGCCTTGCCGAGAATACTGGGAAACTAGGTAAAAGTCGTAACTGAAAATAGTGAAAATTGGCAAGCATAAAAAACATGTTACAAAACAATTATTGAGTACATACAATTTGGGTTGGTCATAAAATAAAATTCAAGATAATTACCGTTCTGGCAACGTAATTTCATCATCAGCCACAGTTCCAGGGTTAGGATTCGTCGGCCTGCCATTGTCCAAAGCAAAGATTCTTGTGTTGATTCTTTTGGTCACGACGATAAACGTAAATTTTGGAACATCCCTTCCAGCCCCACTGTACACACTTGTTAAGGATTCCTAATTGACCAAATAAATGTAATGACAGTATTTTAGTAACAAAAGTTGCTAATAATTAAAATGGCTATACTTTTGAAAGGATTTGGAAATTTACCTGAATTTTCTTGAGCTCCGTCTCGTATACGTATTTGAGTTGACCATCACCAACACCATCTCTGTACATTATAATTCGGTCAGGTAGATCTTGGTTTGCTTTCTGGAAGGCGTGAAGACATTCTGCAAAAGATATAAATAAAAAGTGGCGTTAAGGGTGGTGGCATGGTGTAAATTGTCTGAATCCTTAATTCAACCAAATATTGACAACATTTATTTATTTTTGTGAAGCTTACTTGTAAAATCAGCACCCATCTTCTCTGAAAGGTCGTCTCTACTTGAATGGTAACTGACCGTGCTAAAATACTTTGCTTGGGAAGAAGAAGTGGTAGCAACCATGGCGCCCACACTGGATCCCCGGCGCTTTCCACAGTGGTAAACGTCAAAACCGACAATCATAAGTTTCTTAAAAAAAAGAAGGATCATACCAAAGTTATTATGAGATGAACTAAATAATTTAAACTTGAGTTAATGCTTCAAAAGTAAATTTGTGCACACACACACACACCTTTAATGGGATTTGAATAGACCATGGCTCTCCACCAAGTTTGGCGTTCATTTGCACAACGACTTTTGTGCAAATGCTCATCATTCCCCTTTCGTTGTGTGCATTTTTGGCAACAAAGCATTGTGATGGAACTGGAATAAAAAATTAACTCCAGAATTAATTCAACTGTAGTAATAACTATTATTAATGTACAAATAGAACGTATTTTATTTTTAAATATTGAGTAAAAACCTACTTCCAAATTCAATGCAAGCTCTCTTCTTGACAGCAGCGTATATGTCATTCACTTGTCTCGGAAGAATTACAAATATCATTTGTAAACGATTCCCAAATTCATTCATTACTTGATCCACAGCTTTTGCATAATCGTTTGGACGAGTTTCTCCCAATCGGCGGCTAAAAACAAATAAAACATAAAATATAACAAGTTAATTGAGGCATTTCTGTGTAAACTGGAATGTAAAATAATGTAAACTTACACGTCACTTGGATTTGAGATCATGAAACGAAGTGGCCTTGCTACACGCTGCATCGAATTGACCAGTTTATCGACAGAATTGGCGTCCCGAGATGGAACGATAACAACCCAGATCCTGAGAGGAATGGATGACAACATGGGCTTGTCTAAAAAAATTGTTTGGAAAATATAAATTTTGGTGTTAACTCAAATTGCTTAAATGTGTAAGTTGCAATTCATTGATAATTAGAAGAGCATAAAAATTATATTAATTTACGAACTTCTAAAAGCTTGACCCCAATCGTATCTGTCGTTAGGGACTTCGTGTTGCTGATCTCCAAAAAGTACGTTTTCTTTGGGGATCACGTGACCCTCAAAATCTACCAAACGATCTTGAAACTTCAAACCCCAGCGCTTGAGCTCATCTTGAATCTTAAGTTTAAAAAATGTTTGCATTTAAAAAAATTGTTACTTTGTTGAAAGTAAATACATTTATTTGTCATAATTATAAATTTCATGAGATGTAATTACCGTTGGAATTCCCTTGAGCTTTTGCATAAATTCCCTGAGTTTCTGCACACGGCGAACAGGGTCAGTGTGTAAATGTGTGGCAAGGGCTCTCATGAGATTGTTATTTGCCCTCATCTCATCTGTGAGACCGGTCATCTGGCACAATTCTGGGATAAGCATGATAGGCCCTGTCATTCCACGATGAAAGTCACGCTTTTTGGGACGAGAGATAAGCATGGGTTGCCTTCCATCCCTGATATGCAGGCCATATCGCCGCTTGAAGTATTCAATAAAGGTCACTTGCTCTCCTCGCATATCAAAAGTACTGCTGGGGGTTGTCTCCCAATCAACGTCATCAATGCGGTAAGTCTTCCGGTTGTAGATGGTCATCACTATGGAACCCACCAAATCCTCCCGCATGCGTCGTTGAAAAGAGGGCTAAATAAAAATTAAAAATAAGCAAAATATTATTACAGCGCTTCCATTTAACTTGATTTTCTGTTTTAATTTAGAATATGAAGCTGTACCTCATCATTTGATCGTTGTCGAAGATTATTCATAACTTGAAGACAGTTATCCAAACGGAGGACTTTGTGTGTGATTTCCACTCCCAACAAAATACTGTGCTCGTGATTCCGCATGCTGGTTTTGAATCCAGGCCAAAGCTCAAGATGATGGGCGTCAATTCTGATAGCCTGGCGACGATCGTAAAAGTGACGTCCCATTTCCTCCAGTTCCATTGCCTCCAAGCATTTTCGCACAATGATGTTGAAAAATTGGAGATACATCACGTCCGTGGGAGCGAGCTCGGCGACAAGTCTGATGCTCAGTTCAATCTTTTCTTGGTCGGTGTCCCGAACAGTGTAGAGTATCATTGGCTGTAATAAAAATACACAAACAGTTCAAATATTTTTTTTAGTCTACATTTCCACCTTACCATTTTTCTAAATTTTGAAAATAATAACAGAAAAGTAATACACTTACGTCAGGAGTTATTCGGTGGGAAACGTACAATGAGGAGCCGTCAAAAATGTAGGCGCCCAGTTTCTCGGAGTGACCTTTTACAAGTTTCTTTTTAATTCGGGTGTCAGTTTCTTCCGGGTTGAAGTCTACTCTGTAGTGGTAGATACACCAATTCGGAATCTGGTCCACACGGAAAAAGTTACCCTGTAGTATTACAGCTTTATTTCCATTCACTAGGTTGGCCTTTTTCCTCAGTCCACTTCCGTCAGAGTTTTGTGGTCGTGTGATGACAAGATCGTAGTCCTCCTCTCGTCTACCACGTCGAGCGCCCCTTCCCTCTCCACGACCACGAGCTCCTCTACGAGCACCTCGCGCTCCACGTGCACCTCCTCTCATCTCACCGTCCACGTGGCCAATACCTCTTCCTCCACGTCCGCCTGATTCCATCTCACTACTACCCTCAAGGCTTAAACTTGGTTCCCCTGGACTTGTTGAAATCTCACCATCTTCAGAACCTGAACCTCGGCCTCCAGGTCCAACTGCGCCCGTTTCATCAATTTCTCGGTTCGCATCTCGCCCTCCACGTCCGCCACCTCCCTTCCCATCACCACAACGGCGAAAACCTCGGCCTCCAAGTCTACCTCCTCCCATCTCATCATCACCACCACCAAAACCTCGGCCTCCACGTCTACCTCCTCCCATCTCATCATCCCCACCACCAAAACCTCGGTCTCCATGTCTACGTCCTTCCACCTCATCATCGCCACCAAAAACACCTCGGCCTCCACGTCTTCCTCCTCCCACTTCATTATCACAAGCACGAAAACCTCTGCTTTCAGCTTCCAGCATATCGTCGCCACGGCCAAAACCTCGTCCTCGACTTCCTCCTGCTCCCATTCCATAACCACCACGACCGATACCTCTTCCTCCATGTTCCCTTTCACTTCCTATGTCTTCATATCCACGGAAAACAGTATCGTCTGCACGTCCAACTCCTCCCATATTTTCGCCGCCAAAAACTCCGTCCGAAGGTACATGCCTTTCCCTATAAAGAACACCCTCTAGGCGCTGACGTTTTGAGGATTCACCTGTTTTACATTAACCAAAAGAAAGCTTTGAATAAAAAAATACATTACAATTTCCTAATTAGGTATATATTTTTTAATCATGAAAAAATATACAACCCTACTGACCGTTTCTGCTTATTGAATCGTCCCTTTCACTCCTTCGTCTTCCACCGAATTCCTCTCTTGGCACTGGTGGATAATCCCTATTTGAAGGACGTACAGCATCTCGAACTCTTTCTGCTTGACCACTGCCACTTAGACTCATAGAAATTTCTCCATTGCCTCCACTTCGGCTTAACTCGTGCCCATTTCCTCCATCACGTCTCACTCTGTGAAATGGCTCTCGGGGTTCACAGCGGTCAAGACTGTAATCTCTGTTGGAGCTGGAACGATGCCGTTGATTCTCATCCCTGGAACGACTATGTTCCCTCCTTTTCGAAGAAGAAGACCTATCCCTGTCCCTTTTACTGTCACGATCACGATGACCACTGCTGCCATTTCGCTCACTACCTCCTCCAGATCCCTGGTCACTCATTATTTTAAAATAGCACAAATTATACAAAAAATTTCACAACAAACACTATTTAACTTTAAATGAATTTTGAACACATTTTTTTAGAGAGCTGAGAGCCTCTAGTGAAATGTTAATCCTTGTAGCTCTCGCAAAATGCAAGTGACGACCAAAGCCCGAGTAAAATTCCTGATAACACATTTCAGTGCATGTAAAGGTATAGACAGCCATGGATGTAACTAGCACAGGTAATCTTTTCTTGGTCTAAAAATAAAATTAGTGTGTGGACCAAAGACAAGTCAGTAGCACGTAAGCATCAACTATCACACCCAAAAGACCCAAGCACCTAACAATAAAGTCTACTATAAAATTTTTACAAACTGAATGCAAACTACTGTTACCACATGTTGTGGTCCATAATCCACAACAGCTTTATAAGCCCTCTACCCAAATACAAGCAGCAGAGCTCAGAATTGTAAAATGTGCCGGCATGAAATTTTTGGAGAAGAAGAAAGGTTCAAATTTCTAAAAATAAAAAATACAATATTATGTACCCAAACCCATGAATGCATATTCCATTGATGCTTTTCTCTGAGAAAAAAAAATTAAGGTTAAAAGGCAAAAGATGCAAAGGAATTATTTTACGGTATTTACATACCTTTTGTTATGCAGCAGCAGCCAGCCTGCCTGCCTTCCTGCATTAATTAATTTATATGTACGTACGGTAGCACCACCACCACCACCACCGGCATCAATATAATATCTTGCGACGAAAATATGATTTTTTTCGGTGTTCTACAAAACAAACAAAATGCTCTGTTGTTTGTGTAAAGGTTGCATGCATGCCCACGGCCCACACACGTATTTACATACAAAGAGATCAATTCTCAAAAAATATTCATGATCATTTATTAATGTGTGTAGGGATTTGTTGAATTTTGTGTGCGTGTTTTATTTCACGGCGTGACAGGAATGACAGGATGCAAAAAAATATGTTTTAAATAAAAAGTTGAATAAATGCGCAGCTTTTGTTGAGAACGGGAAAAAAATTACTAAGCTTTTTTAACGTACATTTTTTCTGTAAACTTTATAATATGAAAAAATAAACTGTTTTGTTGAATAAAATGCAAAACGATTTTTAGACAAAAAAATAACATTTTTTCAATGCTTTAATATATTACATTTTTTTATTTGAATTTTATTTGCAGTTTCACTTTTCCAGCTAGACCTAGAGTTCATGAACTTCAAATGAACTTGAACGTTGACTGCCAATAATAATAGGCTGACTTTTTTTCTTTTGCTTGCAAACCAAGTAAACTAATATTGTGCTCAAAGAGACAACCAACAATATTAAAAGAGAGAGAAGCCAACTGTAACCCACAATATGATCACAGGAATCCTGGGAGAATCCTGAGCTTGTCTTTTTAATAAAATCATGGGTTACCCCAATTTCCAGAAATTGTAGACTTCTAAACAAATAATTTCTGAGATGCTTCACATCTATTCCCACAAACTTCCATTCAATGAAAGGACTCCAAATGGAGCAATGCGAGGTAGAAAACAGGTATCCATTCTTTGTTGCAGCAAGACACTTTTTTGATTTCTTGTGAATCAAAACCAACTCGTTTACCTCATTGTTCACTTTATATATTTACCAGCCAAAATTTGGGATTTCTTTAAAATTTGAACATTTTTGGAACCCTATTTTCCCGTTGTCATCCAAACTTAGACATTTATCCGTGATTTCACTGGCATCGATTGTTGAATATGGGGTAACAAGAAACAAGCCTAGTTCTTGCTTGTCCATAATTATAACTTTGTCCAGTGGTGTTGGTACTTGATGGCATGCTACCAGGTGGTCAGTGTCATTTGAGGCAAATCGGTTGGCTGAATGGAGGCATTTTTCTGATTCAATTTTCACTACCTAGACCCCGTTTGGAATACATCTTCCTCTGAAGCAAGACTGCAAAAAAATATGAAATTAAGTTTAGTTGTAAAGGCAATATCAGTTTTTAAAAAGGTCAGTTTAAAAAAAAATGGATGTGGAATTGCCTTCTGAAAGCCACATGGACTGTTATCCATCGCATATAAATTTTCAACAAATGTAAGGTTATCCTTGTGTTTTATATAGCATCCAGTCTGAAAGCATTGTTGATCCGCATCTTTTAAAACAATTAAAAAAAAAGAAGTATGGCTTTAAAAAAGTCATTGATGTGAAGTATGTTGAGCTTCATACTTGTTGTAAAATGGAGGCATTTGAGTTATTAGTTAGCAAGGCACATTGCTCTTTTAAACTTGGAGGTCTTGTTGATAGCATTTCTGTTGAGAAAATACTGACTTCCGGGGCGTTTACACTGTGTACGCAAGATGCATGATCTTAATTGCTCTGTTGGTACAGCGTGAAAAAGAAAAAGTATTTTTGCTGCATTCCCCGCTTTTTATAAACTTTGCATCCTGGCAACCCATGTCAAAATGGCTGTTGGCGAAAGTATCATTCGTAGCGCCCAGCCTAAAAAAATTGGATTAAACTTTTTTATGCTATCATCACGAAAGTTTCAATTCTTGATTCCAAAAATAATATTTATTACAACGCACACTGTTGAAAGTCCAAACTCCAATGAGCCGCAGCTATATTCCACCAATTCTTTTTATCTAAGCGTATTATTACAGTGCCACCAAATCCTATTGCATCATCATATGCTGAACATGCCCCGCCAACCCATCCAAGTGTTCCGGATCCACGATCGTCGCTAATCTCAGATCCCAAAGCCAACAGAGCAACGTCAAACATTGGCTTCACATCCTTTATAAAAGTATTCACCCAATTAGAAAATCGGGTGAGCACCGTTAAGATTGACACACGTTTGTTGTCGTCCCTATGCTCCTCTATTATCTTATGCTGGGTGCTGTTCTGTGCAAAGAAAATTATTTGCACTTATTATTTTTTTAATAAAATTAATTTATCTTTGTTATTTTTGTCGTAAAGCTTATAATCATCTTTTTTTCTGTGTATACCTACTTCAAGTGTTTTTAGTGAAACAACACGAAAGTTTATGTTTACACTTGGTAACGTCTGGAACCTCAAGTTGGCATCCCATATGCGGGCGGACCAATACTCCCGTAGTTTTTGTTCGTTGTTGTGAAAAAGGCCAACAAAATCGGTGTCACAAAAGATTACCGACTCAACAGTAATGTTTTGTATGTCAGCAGTTGTTGCTAAAAAGGAATAAGAAGAAAACTTCTTGTATCAAATATCTTCATAAATACGAAATATTTCGTTTCTATTTCAAAAAATTTTCTTGTATAAATTTCCAAACATTTCAAACTAAAATTTTACGTTTCCAGCAACCACCCCAAATCAGGAATACCTAAAACACAATTTTTACAACAATCATTTTTATTCCAATTTGGAATTGAACATTACAACTGATAATAATAACTTGAGCTCATGTTCAGTTCTGCCCAGCAGTACGCGTTCATTCTTCAGGCACTCCATAGAAAAAGGCTGTAATTTTTATTATATCCACTGTGTATGTGTATATAATAAAATTTGCAGCCTTTTTCTATGCAGGCACTCATGATCATGAGATGAGCATATGATGATAAATCGATTCCACCTTATTTTTAGTTTTGCTCTTTTTTAACTTTCATTTTTTAACTTTGTTTTTTTTTCTGGTAGAGCGTGTAAATCCATTTATCGTGTTCACTTTCATACGACGCTTTCATGTTCATATCTATTGTCATGTCTTGTGTGTAACTTCACCTGTATACTGGGGCACATGATCACTGATCACATTTGCGATATGTTTTAAACTTGCTTTTATTATTTGTTGCATAAAAGCAAGTATCCATATTATGGATTATTTGTATGTGTGTATATTTTTATTCCATAAAAGATGTCATCATCACAATATTGAATATTATGCAAAACATGAAACATTTTTACAATACAGCTTGAGACCTAAAAAAATATTTTTTAAAAGATGCTCAAATAAATGTAATTAATTCTCATATTATCATTGACTCTGTGACATGCATACATAATGCAAGCATCCGCATCCGCTGAATTTGAATGAAATTTTTCATCATGGCAAGGCAGAAAACACATTGTTGGTCATTTCTTTTTACCCATTTGATCTATTTTTATTATTCAATAATTGTGTAATATTTTATTCCATATAGACTACTTTTATCTAAACAAAGAGTTTACAAGCGGCCTTGTAAGACACTACAATAGCTTTTATATGGAGGTACTCACAGGTCAAAATTTAGGACTTGATGGAAGCCGCACTTTCGAGGAGAACTCGACTGATTTTATTGGGTTAAAATTTCTCACTTATAAACTAACAGCGGGGATAACAGAAACATTAGGGAAAAGCCGAAACAGCTAAAACGGATGGATGGCCAGTTGTTTTGCTTGGCATATGTTTGCATATTGTGCACTGGAACAGGTTTTCAGTGACAAGTTGTCCCTGACAACTGAAAACCAGTTATTACGAGCATCGTAGATTTGCGAGTATGAAATTACCTCTGTTGTTCCTTTGTGGCTTTATATATATATTTATTTATTTATTTATATATTTATTTATGTGTCCGTTAACGATATTGGTTTGCACCTAGTTACCAACTCAGATAATAATTTCTGAAGCGTCAAAATCACTCAAAAATTATTATTTCAGAATATGAGTAAAGAATATTTCTGGACCTTTAAAATCACTCAAAAATTAATATCTCAGAAATAAGAAATACGAGTGATTGCATGAATGATGATGATGCTCGTATATTACA
>JAHZNC010006313.1:0-13688 GCA_027744095.1 Zhuqinia jingwanae
CTATGAAATACCTTACGCTACTTAACCAGCACACGTCACACATACTACACATATTAAATCCTGTGCCTTCTTTTCTTGGTGCACGGACCGAATACTCAGTACTCATCGTAATCACAAAAAGATAGAAAGCTTTACCTGTCAGAGAGAAACACATGTCGGACAAGACTAAATCAAATCATTGTATGTACGTTTCTTTCGATGAGAGATAAAAGTAATGGATGAAAAATGTGAAGCACCTAATATACATGCGTGCATGCTAGAGCATTGTTATATTACGTGAATAAAACTGGTACCTCTGCTGATACTACTACTATTGCAATACAAAATTTTCAAGATTCAAAAAAAAGGTTCTCGACGCATGCACAGAATATATAAAATATACATACTGTGCTATAACTTATTATTACCAACTCACAACAAACCTTTTTCATAACTATTTGCTCCTTTCCTCTTTACAATGAACAAGATTACCCATGAAAAAGTATTTTACCATTCAAAAACATTAGTTTAAGTACTAAGCCATGAAAAGAGGTGGATGAATTCATCATCATCAGGATGATCATGAGGATGATTATGAGAAAACCTTCTTATTTTTTCTTTCCTCGTTGATTTTCGGTTTTGTTTCATTGCCTATTAGTCTCTGCTTTGATTTGTTGTGGTGTTGTACAATCGCAGTCATTAAGGCAGAATATTCATTTGATTGCTAACGTGGGCGCATACTAATCACAACGATTACTTTTTGTATACATAGTAGTGCAATATTGACACATCTATATGGTATGTTTGCACCAAAGTCTTAAAGTGTGGTTGTAACAAAGTAATTATTGAACAATGTGATAAAACGTGCCCTTTTAACGAAAGCTAATTAAAAAATAGTTTATAAAGTTTGCGTTGTATAAATAGCGTGGGTATATAAAGTAGTAGTATGGGTAGAATAGAACCGGCACCTGTTCCACGTACACATATCTAATCGACACACATCAGCTAGGTCAATATATTTGAGTTGCTTCTGTTTAAGCCCGCAGCTAAACTTGTCACGTCCCATCATCATCGTCTCCGTATTATACTTGATCTTGATCACCTATTAAGAAACAAAATGTGGATGGTTTTTCACTGTCTCATTGTTGATAACACATCTTTTTGTCAAGTTAAAATGTATAGAAATGCAAAAGGTATATAACCATGTATAAATATAAATACACAATGAGTAACTAGTTTATGAGAATATATCATCATTCTCGTTTTTATGGATGGTTGCATACTCAACTATATCGGCGCAAAAGATGAGAACAACCGAATTTGCATGTGAGGTTCAATAGTAAAAGATATGATCGTCAGGAAAAACGGATTAGCGTCTTTCACTTATAGCTGTGTGTTTTGTTGCGTCTTATTGTTGTGAGTGCCACTTTAAAGAATCTACACAGCAGCAGCAACCCATGCTGTATATACATACATGACAACTTTGTGCCAATCTTTGAGCAGAAACACTATATATATACTTAGGTATGTGATAATCAGTAATAGTAATGACGAATAATACTACTACTACTACGTCAACCAAAAACTGTGCTCCTTCTACTGGTCACTCTGTAACGGGACCAGCAGATTCACTAACATCACTGCTACAATCATTGTCGTTGTTCGTGTTGTCATTTTTATTATTAGTTGTAGTCAGTGCACAATAACAGTCCGAGTGGAATAAAGAAATCTGCAATGCATGCACTGCTCCAACCAAATGAATACAAAATTCGTCATAATATCAAGAGGAAAACGTGATTAACCTACAGAATAAAAGTAATAATAATATAATATAGCTTAATATTATATGATTTGATTTTGCAACAATGTTGTTGTCGTGATTGGTGCAAACAAAACTGCAATAGGCATACTTTCGTCAATGATGCGATGTATATTGTGTTATTAGTTCATAGTTTATATCTCTTTTCTCAACAAAGGACTTGCTTGACATGAGTGTTGTATGCAAATCACATACGTGTGCGCATACCAGGAAAAGCTGGCTACCTACTTTCGTGGTCGTTGTTGATGCTTAATATTTTTTTTTGTATGAACCTCAATAATAATTATGGGCACTATGCTCAAAAGTTTAGTCAGTCATTCTGTCAGTGGTGCATCAAAGAAAACTACTCTTGTATACGTGTACTTGAAGTGATTTAATGAAAATGCAATATTCTAGTTACTATAATACTGCAAACTGAGAATTTAAAAAAGCTTGCTTGCATGCCTGTATAATGAGATTATTTCATCCATCCTTCCTCCGTCGTCATTCGTAATCCGTGTTGTATTATACTTTCAAAAAACGCAACAACAATAAATAATGTATGCCATATTTAATATTGCTACAAGCTAATTAGTCCTCGTAGTAGTTTTTAGCTCGCAGAGTAAAAGTATATATATATATACATTGCGAATTTGTTCCGTGCTGTGGTGTGCGTGTCCGTGCTCTTTAATTTTTACAATTTGCTCAGTGCAGTGCAATGCAATCCTCATTTTGTAATGTGCAAGGGGATAAGTGTTTAAAAATAAAGTTTTTGAAGTGATAACATTGATAATCATTTTGTATGTATTATTTTTTTATTGCATATATTTTTGGAATGCGAAGACTTTGAATATTGAGAAATAAGGACATGCGGTTAAACTGTTCAGTTGGAACCTTTTTATTTCACTTATTAAGAGCTTGGTTAAAATTTCACAAAGCCTTTAAGTGAGCCGAGTATAGTCAGCATAATATACACTATATATATTTCTCTACTGAGTATATTAGCAATATACCCAGTATTCCTACATTTTTGTATAATTGTGCTGCTCTGTTTGGAAGCAGTGCATTTTTCCTCGCAACGAGTTTAAAATGCCTACAAGACTGTGCGGCTTGAGGATAGTATCGTTACTATCCGTGTCCCTTTCCTTCCTGCTGGCACGTTTAGTCACTATTAGCTTCGGCTTTGTTCTTGTGTCATTTGCAGCGTCGGCGAAAAATTATGAGATAGGAAGTGTGTACACGTATGACTACGTGTTGGGACTGGAGTTAAATGAGCCCAGTAGTGAGATTGATTCTAAACCAGTTTCAACAGTTGGATACAAAATTCTTAGTCAAGTAACTGTACGTCCGGTGTGGCAGCAAGAACCTGGAGGCTCAATATTTGAAATTCAAGTAAGTTTTCAATCCCATAAATGTTGCTGAAAAAAAATCATCAAAAAATCATCAAAAAATCATTTGTAATGTTTTGAATAATTTTTTTTTTTAAGTTATTAAAGCCAACGCTACAAATCAAGTCACGTAAGGCACCTCAGCCAGAAGGATTTAGAGATCACTCTTCACATCTCGAGACTGTTACACTTCATCCTCTATTTGTACACTGGCAAGACGGACAAGTGCAAAAGACTTTCTCCGTTAAAAGCGATGACACTTCTTTAGTTAACATTAAAAAGGGCATAGCTAATTTACTTCAGGTACTTTTGAATTCCCACTCTTAATTTCTCATTATCTGAAGGGGAGCATAGTATATGTATTCACTCATCTACCTTTTCCTCTTTGACAGACAAATCCAACAAATGGAGTAACTCAGGAAAGCACACCCGCTGGAAAGTGTAAAGTGTCCTACGAAAATAAAGATAGCTTCCACGTGAAGAAAAAAATTATTGGATGTCAACCAGGATCGGAAGCAAATTACCCATTTAGTACAAGTAGTAACCCTGTCTTGGGATCAACTGTCGAATCTCAAATTGATGCGGATATTACGTTGACAAAAGACACAAGTGTTTTGCAAGAGGCTGAAGTGACAGAGAAGCATGTTGTTAGAGTCAATGCCAAACAGGAAGTCGGCGCTGCCGTGTTTGCTTCTCAATCTTTTAAACTTACGGGCACCTCATCTTCCGGTGATCATATCATAACTGCTGCCAGTGCAGATAGTGCCATTAAAGAATTGTCGAGGTCTAAAGGAATTACTTTGGTGCAAGATGGCTTGCTTCCAAAACGAGAACAAATACCATTTTGTGAATCCATAAATTGCAAATCAGTAAGGTTTAAAAAAAATGGATATGAAAGCAATTTATTATCATGTAGGGTATAGTAATGTGCATATAAATATACTATAATATATGTGAATCTCCATTGTATTGCAGTATGAAAATTTGCTGAAGGTAATGGATGTTGAAAATATAGCCACGAGTAAAGCTTCATTCGCTTTCATTCAACTCGTTGCGAAAATACGAGAAGCCAAAGAAGGTGAATTGAAGGCTCTTCTCCAACCTGGATCGCCATACTTGTAAATACAATGACTTTACCATTTTTTTAAAAACTTTTATAACACATCAAGGCGGTTGTTTATATGGTTTGAGTCCTTTTTTGAGTTTAGTGAAAGCTCGGGGCAATGTGATATTTTGCGTGGTCAATGCTCTATTTACTTTTCTCGGCGTCGTTGAACTAAATAATGCTGATCTAAGCATCACTACAAGCCTCTAAAAATAGTTTTAAACGAGAGTACGCATAATACATTCTGCCGAAACTTCTATGAAACGTAATTTTTTTTAAGGTTAAATTTTGTTAAACGGATGTTAAATTTTGAAAATAATTCTCTCTTTAGCTTTCAAAATTTATTAAATTTATTCTTCAGGAGTAAAAATTAGAGGAAAATTAATAAATTATCGTATACCTAAAATACGTACAGTGATAATACCCCATATTAAATGATAATGTACTTATACAAATGTCCAAATCTTCAAAATGTGTGATTACCCGTTTTTAGTCCCCAATTGCTGGACGCATGCGCTGCTGCTGGTACGGAAGATGCACACCGAGCAGCTCTAAGTGCATTAAACTTTCACTTGGAAGATGATTACGCAGATCCCGAACGTTACTTACTTGGTTTGTCGATGGCTTCATCCCCATCACCCGAGATTTTGACAGGTACGTATTTTATTTTATAACAAATAATTCATTGAATAACGGAAATTTTTTTAATTCATTATTTTCTCTCGTCTATGTAGATTTATTCAAACTGCTTCGTAGGGGCGTAGAGTCATTGAAACTGTCCGAAAGTTTAACTTTGACAACAGCTGCAGTGGCCCATACTTTGCATACAAAGCATGGAATGCAGGGTGCACCACAAGTTAAACGGGCCCTCTTGCAAGACGTGGAAGAGTATTTAGTCAACTCTCTGTCCACGTGCTCAGGAGAGGAACCTTCTGGCTGCCAGAAGCTATATCTGCGTGCACTGAAAAACCTCAAATCCAAATCAACTCTCGGCATTCTATTTGACTATGTGCAGAATTCCAAGGATCCCAAAGTTAGTGTTGTAGCAATGAAATCAATTCATGCCATGCCAGATGCATACATTGAAGCCAGATACAGGCCACAGTTGATTCGCATCATTCAGCAACTTGGAAGAAAGTATGATTCTTCCGTGCGAACGATGGCGCTAGACCTTATTTTGCGCAATAAACCAACGAAACATGAAATTTCCGAAATTGTAGGAAATCTTCTAAAAAGGCTGGCTGACCGACAGCATTCTGAAGTGACAACGTTTATGTGGAATCGAATTCACGAATTTATGGATACAAATTATGAACTGCAAAATATGTTGAATGATGTGATACACGAAGAAAAACTGAAAAATTACCACAATTTATCACCCATGGGACTGTCTACTGCTTTCTCCAGAGTGTTTTCAAATACACCCAGTGCCAACAGCTCATTTTCAAATGCAATTGAAATGACGGGGAAAATACTGAAAAGAAGCTCGTTTGACGTTTTTATTCAGAGTAATAATAATACGCTTCCCTTATTTTCTGTAAGCCTTTTTTAATCAATCATCCATGTCATGCAAGAGTATACGATGTAAAACGATGATATCGTTGACAAGCTAAACATTTTGTTTATTTTTGTATATTCAGCTTGGAATATTTGCTGGTGGACTGAGCTCCTTTGCTAGTAATAATGGTGACGATGACACGACAAATGACGATGACAATGAGGATGCTACTGCAGGAATGGAGCTTTCTTTAATGGGAGTTCAACAGCGTCCTATCGTATTTTTCGTTGGGACATCAGACCTGATGGGGTTGGTATGGTCTGGAGCGGGATCGACAAGGACGACAGCTTTACTGGTGCGTATACACAAAACTATTCATAAAATCCCGAAAATTCTGTCTGCACTATCGTTTGTAGATAGCCTTGTTTCTTTAAAAGTGATTTATAATAACCTAGAATATCTTTTGGTTAGGGTAACGTTTTGCTGCAAGATGATAAACGAGTGGTTCCATTATTTAATGGTCTGATTGCTGAAGTAAGCATTCAAGGAGGACTCTCATTTGATTTGGCTGGGCAAATTGAAATTTCCCTTTGGGGCAGGACAGCCAAGTCATTGGTTGAAAACAAGTAAGTTTTTTCATATATGTACAATTATCTTTCTTGTTCTTATAACATACATATCTAAATCCACATGTCTTTTACGCAATTAAAATTTGTTTGTTTTTTGTTTTCATTTCAAAAGGGCTGGTTTAGTGCTCCAAAGCGTTGTTCGGACGGACACATCTTTTGTTAGGAGCAGAGTTGATTACACTGTGGCTACAGAAGCAGCTCTTCATTTTACTTCAGATATAAATTTTTACGATGGTGTGCTCATGTGCTTGAAGCTCACGCAACCTGAATTTGCTATTAGGTAAGTCTTAAATTGTGTAATCTCACTCTTTAATGCCTTTTTTACGTAAATTTAACAAAAATTGTATACTTATGTTCTTCTCCTTTTTAAATGTTCCAATGTGTTTATTTTTCAACAGGCAAAATATTCACAAGACTGAAAGGATTCCCGGAAGTAAACACAAATTGAGAAAAGCCAAGTATAAGACTATTCCTGTTTCGGGCATTACCTATGCACTCAACAAGAAAAATTCACAACTTTGTGGGGTAATGTACAAAGATGAGCTGTGAATGACTTCGACCCAATTTTGTCTTTAAATTCAACCAACTAAAAACCGTATAAAATAATTTAAAAAACTATTTTGTGAAATGTATGCGTGACTCGTGTACAAAACAATTTAAATTTATAGCAGGTCAACTTACAACCACATTGTCTTATTGATAATGCCGTATACCTTCGGTTCTAATGCAAAATATATAAGTCTATTTATTCGTCAGTTTTCCATTCTAGTGCAAAAGCATTGCAAAGTAAAACACAGAGTGCCCTATTTAATTTTCTCAGATGCAAGTTTTAAAGCTACATATATATTGTCATTCTCAACTAACATTATTTTTACTTGCTCGTACTACTCTTAACTTCAATCAATCCGAGTTCAATATTTTTTACTTCATGTGGGGTGTTATCAAGATACAAATAGTAATAAATATTGAAAATATACACATGCATGCTTACACGGAGTGATTCAAAAGTTATTGTGATAAATAATGCTAATTATATTACTATAATATATCATATATAATATTTGTGTATGTGTAAATTATGTATATATTAGAAAAAAGTATCGTCATTTCTTAGAAAGTTACTAGAACATTATCTGCAACTAATGTTTGTATGTAAGTTGTGAATGTGTGGATGTACGGCTCAAAAATTATTTATGTTGGTAGTTGGTAAAAACGTGCGTTATTTTGTTTACAGGTGAACTAAATAAAAATTAAAAATGCGTTACAAATTTAAATACAACAATGTTATTACTCATCAATTTTTTTACAATATACATAAACATACAAAAACATGTTAACATGAAAGTTTTAGCTCAAAGTAGGAAAACTTGCGCCGTAGTCATTTTTTCCTCGCTTCACCGTATTATTTGGGACCATTTATTCCTAAATTCTGTCAACTATTGTAGAAAATATATGCTCAATTCTTGTCTTGGGTGACAGCAATGGACAAGATAAATTGACATCCTATAATCATCTCTTTGAAATAAACTGTCACCTTAAGTATTATTTAGATAATTTTTTCACAATGTCAGTACCAAGTTCCAAGGGAAATTTTTTCTTCCACTTCAGGGTCGGAAACCAGGCATGGCAAACTACAAGAAATAAATCTTAATTATTGTTGTAAACCTCCCGATTAAACTTTATTAGCCAAAAGCGTAAATGTACCGGTGACTAAATGCTAGAAGAAACCCCAGCCAAACAAAAAGGATACATTACCCAAGCATTATTTGTATATTTTCAAAAAACAAACCAATTTGACCTAATTGCCATGTATTGTAAAAGAATGTGTATTCAACTAAATATGGTGCAGTATATAATCAAACTAGAGTAAAGTGAATGGAGCATAAAACGTGCAATCGGAAATATTTTTCATTTCTTTATAGCGCACCTTATTATGTATGTCCTTCATAACGAACTATTATTATTAATATATGGTTTCAATGGTATGAAAAATTTTCACCGAAATATCATCTTTAATGTGTATAATGTTTATTTATATGCATCAGTATAATAGTATAGTAGTGGAGAATGCAAACTATTTTCTTTTATTCACTTTCCCCCATGTAAAGGGATTGCGTGCTTGTCAAGAATTCCCAGACGAGACGACAACTGGCTTTCAACTTGGTATGTGTACAAAATTGATGCCCTTATACCGTTTAAGAATTCTATATTTTTCCAATTTCCAATCTTAATAGTAGCACCAGCAGCATGTTTGGAATCTTCTTCCATGGCCTACTTTTTTCTCTGCTTGTGTTTGGGACTTTTTATGTACTCATTAATTTTCAAACTGCAATGCCTATCAATGCTATGCAATATTTTTTTAGCAGATAATGTCTTGGGACCTTGTTGAATTTTTGTACCCTTTTGCTCAGCATGTAGACATAGGTACATATGTTACCCTCTATTGGGATAACTTTCCAGCTAAGAGGATGACATGATGATGATGATATATTACTTAAATTCATATAAACTTTATATATATTACTTAAATTCTATATTGCAGTTACTCATTCATTTGAACCAGTTACTTCTGACCTAGCGCCTATGTACATAATATGGAGGCATTTACTTTTGCGCTTGATTGTATATAAACGTATATTATGTATTTTAGAACATATGAAGATAATACAAAGATGCACCATAGTGGTCAGGTGCAGAAACACGATCGTACGCTAGGTACAAATGTTGTCAAATTCTTGACATTCGGCTGTCAGTATTTTTTTTCTGTACGTATAAAAGTCTAATGTATAATATGTTAGTAGATTAATGTCAAGTGCTTTTATACATTGGGTATATGTTCAGTTATCAAGCATGTCTACACAACCCGTCACATTTTCTCCGTCCCAAAAATACGTTGGACTTGGAAATATAAAGGGAAAGGGTGTTACAATATATTGAAGTAGAAACGCAACTAAAAAAATGAATGGCATACAAACAAATTCCATTAAAAACTTAAATTAGTGACATTTCTGCACATTACAAAAAAATCCAAAATCCAAAACTGCAGTATTATTTTTAATGAAAATTAATTTCCTATAAACACTAATAAATAAACCAAGTGAAAATATCAAGGGAAAAAAGAACGGACTGACAGAAACAAGTGAACAATTCAAGCGAATAATGTAAAAGTATGCATTATTATGAATTAAGGGAATGTGATGGACAATTCAAAATTGTCAGTTAAATTGTACTTGCAAAAGCGACATTTCATTAACTCCTTCCTCTCCACAAAAAATACTTTCACCCTGATAACTTTTCTTTTTGTCCAAAAGTTTACAGCAATAATCCATGGAACCAGGATGGTCCAGCTAGAATGGCCAGATTAAAAAATCATAAGCAATGGAACATGTGGAGGTTGTAGAGCATTCCATAATATGTATTGTATAGGTATAAAAAATAAGTAGTAAGTCCTAAGACTTACCAGTATGTGTGTGGTAGGTATGTTATTCCCCACTTACCATGTGTCCATGTTTTGTATTTTTTAAAGACATTCGTTTTTGCATGAATTTTGTAGATTGGTTTTCCGACAACAACTCTTTGTAATGAATCTATACCTAAATATAATTATTATCTCTACTCTGGTTTTTGGTATTGACGTACCATGTATGTATGTAGTTTTTGTGATTTACATATTTCCCCCGTCATGTCCTGATTCTCTCTCTCTAATGTCAAATGTCATTCTCATTTCCGCTAATCAAATTACGGCAATTTTCCTAAATTAACATACTTATAAATCATTATGGTCTGTTAGAAGCTTGCATGGCCTTATTAATAATACACATATCAAGATCATTACTGAGACAACTGTACTCTCACAACTTTATCACATGATCCCCATTTGGGGTGATTGTAATAAGAAAACAATGAAGCCAATTCAGAAAATATACAAATCAGCAGTCAGATTACTAGGAAGTAGATTGCCACCAAAAATGTGGCTAAATCCTACATCAAAATATTTTTATGAAATTGGTATCATTGCCTATCGATCCATCAACAACGTTGCTTCTAATTTTATTAATAATAAAGTCCGCGTGGACCTTGTAAGAGAAAAGACTACACGTAATACAACTCATCTGTACATAAATCCTGAATTTTGCAATGACTATTTAGAAGAGCTTCTCACAATGACATGGATACGTATTCCGGAGTATATAAAAAACTGCAATACAATCGATGTATTTAAAAAATCCCTCAAGGAATATCTATACTATGAAGATGTAAATAATATACCTATGGGCTGCGACCTATCTTGTATTGAAGACGTAGTGAATCTTTTCACTTAACCTACTTTTATATCATTTAACTGTTCCTAAATATTTTACAGACCATATTTTTACTATATATATTAACAATGTAATGAATAATTTTAGAAAATCTTAATTAATGAAATTCTCAGTGTTCGCAAATAATATATTATTATCCTGTTGGCGTAACGTCCTTGGTCGAGGGTGCTTACTTGTAATTTAAATAAATAAATAAATAAATTGTTATGACTTCACATACGAATCTATTATTCAAACGTCATCATTATTCCCAATTTATTGTTTTTCTATCATGCCTTATTCAGTTTGCGCTAAAATGAATGGACAGTCATAGTTATACGTATACTTTGGCAATTTATGATATTAATGTATAAAAACCAGGATAGAATTTAGAATTGGAAAGAATTGTTCTAAATGTAAAGCACACAAATATAATACGTTGTCAGTAATGCATGACACACGACGAATTTTCTAAACTATTTGGCTCGACATGCCAGTCAATTTAAAAAAGGACAAATTGCAAACTGAAACACAAGAGATAGCTTCAGGATTAGTAATGTTATTATATTGACTAGTGTAATTAAATGATAGTCTTTTTGTGTCATCTTCTTCTATGTGTACAAAATACAAGTAATCATAACACGAACTGGATGCATTTCTCAAGTTTTATTTTAAATCAATAACACACTATAACCCTGATATGCCACACCAAACCAAAAAAACGGAAGCAATTTGTGGAAAGAAATGAAGTCAGGTCTTGAGATTTTGTAAATATGTACACTGTCTAGCCACATGGATAATTGGCACGAGAAAAAAGAAGTCATGATCACTTTAAAAACGTGGGAGTGCAAAACTATTTAAACGAAACGTCTATGATTAGTGATTATCTATGCACGTTCAAGCCCTAGAATGAATAAAAGTTTCGATATGCACGACCACTTATAGGAAATAAAAAGTATAATATTTTTTGGGTGCAATAAGGTCCCCGTTAACAATCGTTAGACAAAAAGGTTTGTTGTTTATTCAGTTACAGTTATTGTTATTGGAGTATTTAAAGTTGTAGCTCTTTTGACCATCAGAACAGAAAAACATTTTGGTGCGCGAAAAAATCCGTCGTCAGAATCCAAAATATCTGGTATTGGGCAATCCGGTGCTGGCACAGCAGTAAATCTTTGGAATATACTGGTCAAGAAAAGGAAGAGTGTGTCGTTAGCCAGGCTTTTTCCAGGACACTCTCTTTTCCCAACTGAGAATGGCATGTAGAACTCATGGCTCCGTACGACGGATTCCCCATCTTTTGACAGAAATCTTTCGGGTTTGAATTCATTTGGATCCTTCCACACGTGAGAATCTCGGTGAACTGCGTATTGATTGCACCATATCCAAGTTCCCTTGGGAATGAAGTAGTCATGAAAATAGGTGTCCGCTAAAGGAGCATGGAATACACCCAGAGGTATGACGGAAGCCAAGCGGGACGTTTCCAATATTACCGCTTCCGTGTATGGCATTCTGTTAACAAACATTTCCATCAAAACAAAATTGTATTTCTAAAATTTTATTATTATTTTGTGAAAATTCATTTTATTATCGCTATACCTCAGTCTGTCATATAATTTGGGTAAGCTGGAGTGTCCTACGACTTGGTCAATCTCATTCTGTAAGTTTTTCTGGATTTCCGGATGGGTCATCAGAAATAATATGGCCCATGTTAAAGTTATTCCTGTAGTTTCACTGCCTCTGCATTAAACAATATGGTAACAATGATAATAATAGCAAATTTTGCAATTTTCTATAATTATAGAAAAGTCGATTTTAACGATGTATGTAAATCATTTACCCTTGAAAGAGGTCGCCTACAACTGCCCTTAAATTTTTCTCTGTGTATGTTATTTATTGAATTAATCCATAACATTAAGCTTTTTTACTAGAATTTTAAATTTCGTAATGGCTGTGTTTGATTTTACCTCCATTTTCTCCGTAAAAGCTGGATGACTCGTCCTTAGTCTTTTTCATTTCCGTCATGTACGCCTCAATAAAATCACTACACATAAAAGAATAACAAAAATGAGACAAGCTCTTTTTTAAATTAAAAAAAATATACTTTTTAAACTTTGAAACGTCCTTTATATTTTTTACTTGCAATATTTTATTTACTTTGGTGTAGAATAGTCATCATCACTATTTAAGTAGTCTTTGTGTTCTTCAATCGTGTCTTTGATAAACGTTGACATTTTGTCAACCACAGCTTGAAATTTGGTGTAGCCGGATAGCCCCGGCAGAAAGTGCCTGATCCAAGGTGCCACCACCAAAATTGGATGTCTTGTAATTGCGGAACCACCTCTAAATTGCATTAAAAAAAATTTATAGGTATTTTGTTATAAAGTTAGATAATAATACCAATAACAAATAATTTATATACTCTTGCAAGGCATCCAGTAAAGCTGTCATTTTGGGATCATCTTGTGAGCGTTTCTGTCCACTAACAATTGTCCACAAGCTATTTAAAACTGCCAAGCTCAATCTTCTCTGTAAATCTAGCAAAGGTTGACCATTTTCATGCTTCATCCACTGCAGCATTTCCTGTGCATTTTCCATGATCAATACTTCCATGATATTTGTACCAAACCCAAAATCTCTCAAGTGTCTAGTATAAAATAGGTAATTAATTAACATGCGCTCATGAATATGAATGCTCACACATTGCACGCCATGTCACATAATACGCAACATAATAAAATTGCATCCACTCAACAACACTAAAGAAGCACAAAGCTTCATCATACCTGAGTGTAAATCTGCGCTGCTGCTGCCATACATTCCCTTCACTAACCAAAATACCTTATTTAAACGAAACGAGTCAGCATCAAAAGAGAGAAAATATATTATATTTTCACATTAGACTTTAAAATATACATAAATACATATGATATTTCATTTTTAATGTAGGTATAAGCATAAATTATTAATAATACCATGACTGCCACCACTCA
>JAHZNC010006314.1:0-21735 GCA_027744095.1 Zhuqinia jingwanae
TTTGTTGGGGAACGGTAAACCGAGCAGAGCAGTAAAGTAAGTATTATTTGTTATGATATGATTTTATGAGCTTAGTTTTGGTTACTTTATGTTTCTGTAAATAGAATATCAAGGCATTGTACAATAATGCATTGTTTTGTTGCGGATGTTAACTGGCAGAAATCAAGTATGCAAGCAGTTGAGTGTTTTGATCATGTGACAATTGAAAACATTAAATGAAGATTGACTAATAATAATAAATTTAACTCCCACTAGCCCTGGAAACTCCTCTTGAGAAACATGACGTCATCGACAGATGATCAAAAGATTGAGCTGGGTTGTTTAGTCGGCCAAGAATTTCGACTGGGGGAGAAACTGGGCGAAGGATCCTGTGGCGTTGTGTACAAAGCCGTTAAGATCTCAGGTGGCGAGGAAGTGGCCGTTAAGTTGGAGCTGAAAAACCACACCAAGGGTACGCTCCGGCGTGAATGTTTGGTTTACAGAGAATTAGCAGGAGGATACGATATTCCTCGATACTGGTGGTACGGTCAACATCAAAATTATAATGTTTTGGTAGTGGAACGGTTGGGATTATCACTTACTAAATGGAAATGAACACATCAAATACTCTCAGCGAAAAAAAGCTGTTGGAACTGTGAGGTATGCCTCACTAAGGGCAACTTTGGCATTTGAACAAAGTCGTCGAGATGACCTGGAAAGCTTAGGTTTTATGCTGATTTACTTCCTGCGAGGAAGTTTACCCTGGCAAGGAATTAAAAGCGCTACTCATAATCAGCGAAATGCCCTGATTGCGGAAAACAAAAGATCTACTTCCATGAGTTCCCTCTGTGAAGGTCATTCAACCGAATTAGCTGCGTATATGACATACTGTAGAAATCTAATATTTGAAGAAACTCCAGACTACTCCTATCTCAGAAATATACTCAGGTCATCTCATGAACAAACGACTGACTTTGCATTCGACTGGACCGCGTCAATGGATCCACGTGTTGTAGAAATGTTGCAGGGCGAAAATCATTCGCAAGGGAAAACCTCTAAACGATCTCTATCTGAATCTGATGAAGAACCAGAAAGTAGTAGGAAGATGCTTAAAGTAGCACCCTTTTTAAGTAACGACATTGTTCTGGCCGTTCGATATGAAGGCTTAAACAAAGTACAAAAGATTGTAGAAAACCAGGTAAAAAATTCGTCTTAAGTGTTATCTTTTTTGACTGTTTATGTCTGATAATAATTGTATGTTTAATCACTTTTTTGAATACTCAATTAACAGAGATTTGATATAAATGATGAAGCTGATGGACAATCCCTTCTCTTACTGGCAGCTACATATGGCCGGTTAGATATAATGGAGTACCTAATTTCCAAAGGAGCCAATGTTAATGTAAGTGTATTATAAATTAATGATACTTTAATAAATGATTTCCATCATTTGTATTCTCTACAAAGTGCATTATATAAAACGAGCCTCAAATTTGAATGCTTCAAGTTTTGTATCCAGATACACTGCTCAAAACCAATAAAAAAAATTTTTCTTTTTAATTTATTCAGACAACGGATAAACGTGGGATAACTCCTCTTCTAGCAGCAATTTTGAACGAGAATGTTGAAATTGTTGAGTTACTTTTACGGAAGGTATATATTAATGACATTATATTTCTTTACTAACTCTAACTTTATTTGTGTAATTGTATTACATCGCGTTGAATTTACTGCATAAGGATGTTTCGTTTCTTTTAAAACGTTGGAATTACTTTAATATCAATTTCTAGGGTGCTTCAAAGGACGGGAATACAACAGATGGGAGATCCTATTTGGAAGAAGTGAAGAAGGAGGAAATACGAAATCTATTGGCTTAATACTGTATTTTGTGAAGTGTACTTAATGAAGACAAAGTATTTCATGACAAAAAATGGGTGAAAACCCATAAATAATAATTACAATTAAATATTATATAACCTTTTAAAGATTTGGTACTACATCAACGTTTTGTTTTTTGAATATCATCATCATCAGTATGTTCTTGTTGGTATTTATGTATAATAACTTGTAACAACAGTATATACGTATATATTAGGATGTTAGTCTTAAGGATTATGGACGGTGATTTTAGTTTACATGAACTCGTATAACTTAAGATGAAATACTGGAACATTATAATAATATGATTAATTTTATATTTATTTAATACTTTACTTAGAGTAACTACCCCACTCACTGTAATTCCATCACTAATAATAATTGATAAAATATTGTCATGAAAAATATGGATAATACTATGACGGTGCTATGTAACGAGTAAATATATCAATTAGTTTTTGTTTGTATATAGTAGTTATAATAACAACATCTTCCAATTTAACTTCTTATCTTAAGACCAGCCATAATATATCGACAATTCGCAACGACTCATAAAGTGTAAATATAGAATTTTAGAGTAGCACAGACAGTTTCGGATAGTCAAAGTATTACATTGAATCTCAAAACAAAAGTCAGCACGACAAAGTCATCATATCATGTCGTGCGAATGAAAAAAAAAGTTAATAATTTTATTGTACAAAGTTTAGAAATTAGAAAATGATTAAATGTAAGATTAAAGATTTTAATTTATTTATTCCGAGGATTTTACCGATTAAATCAAATACTTATTCCGGGTAAACAGCCGTTCGAAATATTCATCCTTGTCGCACGCACTATTGTCTAAAGCAGATTGGTTATATCGTGTAGTAAAATAGCATAGTGCACACATTAATGACACGAGGAAGTTTAATAATTATCACATCATTATTATTATTTATCCTCATCATCATTCTATTTTCATAGCAATAAAGCTGCATATCAAAAAGTTTATCACGGACATAGATTAGGCGTTGAGAATAAGTGGTCAACACATAAATACATATAGCACTTTACGCAATTGCTTCTGTTTTCCAAAAAGCAAATGTTGTATGCATAATGCGTTCATCGTTATTCCTCCAATCTGTGATAACACATTTAATTGCAAAACTGTGTTTGTGTGTGTGTGTGTGTGTGTGTGTGTGTGTGTGTGTCTGTGTGGCGTCACTAAAGTCGTCATTCCTCCCCATCTCAACTAAATTAATGAGCTTCGTATCTTTGGAAATGCTGGATCGGATTTCTTAAGAGATGACATGATAGATTCCAATGAATGATTTTTTACTACCATTTTGTGCTTCAAATTTTGAAGCGTGTTGTCGTTGCCCATCATTTTTTAATGCATGATTTGTGTGATGAATGCATATGCACATTGAATGATTGTTTTTAAAAGATAAACTTTAAGACTTCAACAAGTAATACATTTTTATTTTCAGACATTTTTTTTTAATAAATGCGAACAATGGTACATTTCTCATAATGATATTATATAAAAACTCGTTGTCTTCCTGGATTAGATATTTTTTTACACTCTAATGAAAAGCTTGTATCCAGGACAATCCTTCAAAAAACTAACTTATATATTCCTTTGAAGTGAACCATTTTTTTTCTTTTTGGTAGGTGGGGTAGAAGCATTTTACTTTAATATTGTCAACTTGACTGAGATATAGAGAGAAGTACAATCTTTATGTGATTTCCGAAATTCAAAATAATAAAAAACCAAAAGTGTAATAGAACTTGTGTGGTGCGTGGGTGCTTAGAAAAACTTGAGGAGTCAAAAAAAAACTTAAAAAGGAGAAATATCAAATGGATGTTTAAAAGTGAAGCTGTGTGTTTGTCACCACACACATACACACAATTTTTGTGATATTTTTGTACCTTAATATATAAAACCTTGAAAAGCACTTAAAAATGTTGCATGTTGGGAAAACAGAGTGTTGCATGAGGATAATATAAGATATTATATTAGGTATCTCATGATAAAGCATGTAGAATTGGCTAAGATCACAGTTGTTGTTGTTGCTTTATATAGTTATGAAGAGGAATAGAGAGGGGCAACATGTTACCTCGTTATACAATTGCAGTGTTATTGTTGATGATGATTTGATGATATATGAGAGACCGAAAGAAAAATTATCTAGTTTGTATATTCTAAGCTATCTTGATATCACGGAAGGGTCATCAGCAGCAATAAGACATTATTGGTGCATTAGTTAGTTTTTTGTTGTAAATTTATTGCTTGGCGGCGCTAACAGCTTGAGTTCCTGCTGGGGCAGATGCGCTGGAGCTTCCTGGGCCGGAGCTGGGTGCAGAGGGAACTTCTGGGTATTCTAGTTGTACACCAGGCTCGCACTCAAACACTGGGCAGCATCCGGGAAAGTCAGCGGTCTTGTTGGTCTTCTCCGAGAGCTTGCACTTGGGGTTTGGTTTTGGGAGTGGACCACAGTCCTCAACAAGTTCCCATAGACGTCCCTGAAAAAATAACAGTTGTCATTTAGTAAACCATGCAATGAAACATAAATGCATGCATGTATACAAATTTGTTTGAATGAGCTTGAGCTGAGTCATAATATGCACTTACTTGTTGAGCAACGCAGGTAGACTTGCCACAGAATGGCTTGAGGTCCCAGGATGCACCTGGTTCAAAGGTGGCACACCTGGTGGAAGCGAAGCAGGTTCCAGGGAAATCTAAAGTGCAAAATGAATTGATGATTTATATGATGTAATTATGACCCTGAAAAGGTGCAAGTTGCAATAAGAAACTGTGCGTAGGTAAATATCTGTACCTCTCAACACGTCGGCTGGAATAAGTCTTTGGAAAACAGTTGGACGTTCTCCATCCTTGTCCTTGGAATCCTGTGACCAAGCGATGGCCGCAAAAGCGAGAACAAAACAAGCAATGCCCTTCATGGTTCTCTGTAAATCACATGTACAAGCAACAGAATCAGTAAAAAAGTGTCCTCCCCAAAATTTGTTTCCTTATGCAACTTATTGCTCTAAACGTCACACTGATTTCAAAACAATAAATTTATATAATTATTATGTAACTAGATCGTTTTGAAAGATAGTCACACTTCCTGCATTCAAAGGCGGAAAGTAGTAGTATATTCTACATTGATCATGATATTGCAAGCTAACTTGTTTTTTTGTGCACTACATTGATCAAGGGACAACTATTTTACGACATTGGGGACCGGTTTTCAAATGATTACATAATAATAATAACAACAACAACAACAACAGTAAGTGAAGTAACAAGCAAACGATCCAAATATTAAACGAAAATTTGATTATGTAATTCTTAATGTCGTTCTTCCTAAGATTCCTTGCATTTAACCACACACGTTTTACATGGTGTATCAAATCACCCCAAAAAATAACGAGCTGAGATAGCTACTACTTTCTTCCCCTATTATTATTTGCTGTCGTTCATCTAAACATACAAAGCACTCGCTGTCAACTAAATATTAATTAATATCTCTTTGAATTCTACAAAAACAATCACTGTTTTTTCTTCTTCTAAATATCTCAATTAATTAGGTAACTAGAATGTATAGGTAATCACTTACTTAACAAAAAAATATGTAGCTCACGTTGAAAATTTTGAAAAATCTTCTGTGTCGCAAGCACAGTGTGTGTTGTGTTTTATATTTTTTTGAGAAAGTGGGAGCACAACCGTCAGTTTTTGAGTGGAAGTGAGACTGAGGACTTCTGAAAGAAGTTTGATGCTTCGCCAACCAGGTGCCTGTGCTTTATATACCACTTGCAAATGTGTTGACGGTTACAATTGGAGGCTCTCACACTACTACTGATTGTGAGTCATTTAGTAGGTTCCTCTCAGTCACTGTGTGTGTGTGTCTGTATGTGTAACTCTAGCTTGCTTGCTTGCTGCATCATCATATACTCCGACCTAAGCGCAGTCAACAATTATGAAAAAAAAATTGTACAATGCTCATTTAATGTTGATATACAAGCAGCGTTGTTAGGGACACATAAGCGCTGAGCTGCTTTTGGCTATTTTATGGGTTGTATATATGTACATTTACTCAACAGAATTTACAGAGAGTAGGGCTGCTACATGGTGCTGTACTCTGAATAAATGCATCTCTCGCATTTGGTTGGACATGATTCATGATTATCCCTAGCAAAACACAAGAAAGTTACAATAACTAAATATCATCTTCGTCATGGCGTTATCCATTGTCTTTTGTGTGTTGTCGTTGTTTCAATACCCATACCCATCATCATCATCGTCCTAATAAGTTAACTTACACTATGTATGTGTAAATGAAGGTAATGCAGAAATTCACATCCCACCATCACCACTCAACTCTAACTCAGTTATTTATCTTTAAAACACAAGAAAAATATAACGCAATGCTATATATGAATTGGTACTAAACATGAAATATAGGTAATTTTACACAGGCACAGGGTGATAAATATATTTTTTCTTTAAAAAAACACACATTTGTTACAACCTTTTAACTTTGTAATAATAACTATGTTAAGTAGTAGTTTGAATTTTTTTTTTGAGCGAACACCTCTAGGAATTATGTTATAACAACGCCGCCGCCGTTGCCGTTGCCGCCGTCGTTTATTAAATGTAATTTGGGACCGTACCATACCGGTGTGTGTTAGTTAGGATTGAGGTAATCCTGACGCATGACGGTGACAGTTGTACTCAGTACAATGACCAAACAAGTATATACATATATCCATTTAAAAAATAATAATAATATCAAAAAAATTAATCTTGTACGTCTCTCTTTCTCTGAGATTGAGATGAGAAGCAAAAAAAATTTCCAAAGATAGTCACTGAGTATCACATACATTCATAGATATCATCACAACTAGGTTTACTGCTGGTGGCTAATCAAAATAGGTAGGTTGTATACATTGATTTACAGGTATGCAAAGCAAACATTTGAGGCAAAAAAAATTGAAGAAGAAAAACCATTTCTATTTTACTTACAATTTTCATTATTACAAACTGCCCTTGGATTTTTTTTGATCCGATTAGCTTACAAAATAAAAGTTTGTACTACACATCATCATTTACTAATTCAGTAGCTAATTAACAAGCAATGATATAATATCTGATTATGATTCCCACCAAAACCAAACCTATTTATATCCCAGTATTTAAAAACCAAATCTTTTTCATCAAGTTCACAATTATTATTATTATTATTATTATTACCGGTACAACAAGTATATTAATAATGTGTGAATTTAAATAGTCATAAATAATTTGCTTTCATTTGAAAGTACTAGCACAGCTATTAAAAAACTATCGATTAAAAAAAGCTATTATTAGACACTCATGCCTAAAAAATATACAATTATTTTAAAAAAATGGCAATTGCGAAAAATAAGTTTGGAAAATTCAGAAAAAAATAATGTGCACTTTTTGATCGTTTGCTGATGAAGCAGTAAATAATTTTGAGATAATCCATCCCTTCTCAAAAAAAATCAACACGTTATATCATAATAATTTTTAATAATAATAATATCTAGGATTATGGGATTAATTAATATAATAAGAAAGAATGAAGTCATAGCGGAGTTTGGAAGGGTTAAAAACCCAGTGCCTCACTCACTCATTCACTCTTGCATTTTTGTTGGCAACACAAAAAAACGCCATAATTTATCATCATATAACATGCATGCTTCGATGACTAGGTGCGTGCAGTACACATTTTTATTCTATAAATTTTTTTTGTGAAAAAAAATGTCCATATTTTTATGCACTTGCAACATAAAATGGTTAATTAATTATTATGTACCTACCTATTTATATGCCTTTGATAAATTTGAGGATAAACGCATGTACAGAGAGAGAGGCTTATATAATCACAGGGTTAAATATCCGTTTCGGAAATAACAACTCGCCACAGACAGAGAAGCAGAAAGATTAGTATGATAAACTGAAATTGTCATTAAAATTTGGACTTGTGTTGTTATTATTATTGTTGTTGCTATAATTAAATACAATATTGCATTGCCAAACATTGTGAATTATGCCATATATCTGTTTATATGTAAGTAGCCTCATAAACACGTACATATGCACATGTAACAACAACATACCTATCACATTGATGATATCAGATAATATTATTATTACTACATGTATGAAATTTTAACTAATTTTAGGGACACTACTAACTGTTGTAGGAAATTTACAACAGAGTTACAACAAGACGTTAAAAAAGTCGTTAGTCTGCACGTTGTTGTTGTGGCAGACCGGTAACTATTTTAGCGTGACGAGAGTGGTGGTAGATTAAAAAAACGTATTTTATGAACTTTACTTTGTAGTACTACTCTCGCCTAAAGTATGTGCTTGCATTATTACTTTATTGTTACATTTTATGTAGCTCTCAAAAAAACAACTGACAAAAACAAAAATTTGATCAGAGTCATATTATGATATATGAGCGATAGCTGACTATTTTTGGTAATGTTTTTTTTGTGTAGTTTTAGGGTTATGGGAAATGAGAATTCTAAAGAAAAAAAAATTTAAAGGAAAAGTTGTCATCAAATATAAAACGCTGTTTAAGCAGAACTGTACTCATCGTATCGTAGTTAGCATATTCCAAACAATAAAGAAAATATTGAGGAGGATGAAAGTTGTAGGTGCTGAGCAATCGTCATCCTCAATCAGGCGATATAATTTTCAAAAGTGAGAAGGTGAAGTTAGTCAAGCCATTGATAAAAAACATGAAAAAATTATTAAACATATATTTCCCATTTCATCATTAAAAGCATCCATTTTTTATATTGATGTCGATTTTAAAAGTGATATACATCAGCAGCAGTTTAGTTTTCATGTTCATACGTCAAACTGTATAGTAAATCAAGCAAAGTATATACAAAATATAGTTATTATTTCGAACTAGCATTAGATTGTTAATGTTGAAAAATCGCATACTAGTAAATCCTAAACATATTATTAGATTTTTTTAGCACAAAAAAAACTTTTTTTTCCAATTTATTTAACAAATGTATAAAATTATTGGGGAACATGATTATATACTAAGATTTGCAAAAATGTTCCGATTCATTGAAGACAAAATAGTTATAAAAAGTTTAACCTTTTTATAAAAAAAAAAAAAAAAAAAAAAAACGCTGCAATCATGAGTACTACTACTGACTCATGCTGCTAAATGCATTTTTTAGCAAAATTATACACACATTTTAGCTGCTGCTGCTACTACTACTCCTCCAATCCACACGCCACTATGCAGCATGCTTTTAGCTACTACATCTAATTATAAAATTCAAAAATAAAATTTATACGCACACAACAACACATTTATAAAAAAGGTTTTTCTTTCTTGAAAACTGCAATTCCTTGTTAATGATGATGGTGGTTGCTGACTCATTCAGTCAAGTATATAGCAGAACTAAAAAGAGACAATTCCAGCTTAATATCTCTGGCACGATTTTTATATCCTTTAAATTACTTGCGCGCTCTCTCATACAAATTATCACTAAATGGGGATTAAAGGGTAGCTGCTCTTTTTACAACCCATAAAAAATGCAGTTTTTTTTATATTTTATGTTACTATTATTACAATAAAACGACAAATGTAAATACCATGTATGCATGTACCTGAAACTTTTTTTCGAGGTTTGTTGTTGTGACTGTCTAAATTTTTTATAACCTTTCAAGTGTGATGGAGGAATATCCAACCCACGGAATTAATTTCAATTTTTTTTGCATTTCACGTCATTTTGCATTTAAATTTTATTTAAAAAAAATCATGATGATACATTTTTTATAACTTTGGGTTTGGTGCTCTTGCACTTGACAACTACCACAATTCAATTAAATAAAAAATTTTTAATACTATTTTTATTCAATAAGTATAAGCTGGTTACATAGTGTCTATGGGCTACATATGACCTTTTTTACTGAAAATAATGACAAATGTTTTATACAAAACAATGGTACGCATCAACGCCTCCATTTCCCTGTAGAAATTTTTAAAAACCACTTTTGCATTTAAATTCCTCCCAGAGAATTAAATACCTATCAACAAAGCAAAATAAAAAGTAAAGTTAAAAAAATCCATTGTCAATATTAATATTATTATTATAGGCATATACCTATCTATGAAATGTAGTAATGCTGCATAGTAGCGTTGTTACTGCTGCTGCTATTATTATTATTAGAGCCACATTTAAAAATAATAATAAAAAAGTATAAAAGGCTCGATAAGAGCACCTATATTTGTGTGAACTGAACTATTTTGTTGAGCATTGTAGTTTATGGCTTGCTTGCACATTGATCTCGCTTTGTTGCTCTCAATATATATTTATGTATCTCTGCACTGCACTCACACTCTTTTGAAATCGGTATATGACATAGCAGCAGCAGCAGCAGTGATAGATGTATAGGGAAATGATAATAATAATAATATATATAAAAAGCATTACGCACGTGTTAGTTGAGAAATTAATTTGAGAACAAAGGCGCATATAAAATCTGGCTTGCTAAATCCCTCATTTTTCTACACAAATCGCCAACAAAAGAATTTATTCCACTGTTGTTACTCTTGTATATATTTTTTTTAGTATTTTCATTTTTCATTCCTAACTTTTTAACACGTTTAAAAATAAATATTAATTTATTTTTATTTTTCAAATTTATTTTTTCGTATTCAAAAGAATAGTAAGAATAACAATTTTTGTTAAATTTTATTTTCATTGCTGATCGATTGCAAATGAAACAAATTATTTTTTTATCACAAGAAAGTCACGAGAAAAAATACCTAATTGTTTCTTAACTTTTAAACTAGGTGTACATATATGATACATACATTACAAATCACAATCAATAATTCATATAGGTAGTTCCTCATTTTTACTCTCCTTTACCAGGAAATGATTTAATTTTTATCGATTTAAAGCTTGTTAGTGGGATATTTTTTGCTTGGTAATTGGAATATATATATATATATATAGCACATATCATACATATAGATAGGTAGATAGAATGCATGTATTTAGGTACGTGATTTCACTGCTGCTCTTTTTTATGTCAGGAATTGTAGATAGGTACAATTATGTTTCTCTGCACATGCAAGTACCCTCCTCTCCTCTGCTCAAGAAAAACCATAGCTAATTGGATTAAAGTATCTTGAAATAACATAGAAAAATGTTTTTTTTTTAATTTTAAAGTACGTAGGTAGTTAGTTAAAAAGTGACAATGCTCATTTGATTTTCGAATTATTATTAGAGAGCTCTCTAAGGAGGGGAGGATGACACCAAGACACTACACCAATAATAAAATAATATATTCATGTTTTTTTATGTAGAGTGAGCACACCATAATATAATACATCATTAGTAGCAAATTCTTGGTAGTAGTAGTATGTATATAGGGACTAGTATATAAACTCTAAAACCACAAAAATTAAATACAGCGCAAAATCCTTTTGATATTTTTTAAAGTCACAACTTGTGACTCACAAGTCTAGTCTGCTGACTTTGCTGACTGCTGCTCTGCTGTATATTACATAGAACATGATATTATGAGATTGCTGGTATTTAGTTAAGTGTGTAGCGTGTGCGTACATACATGTAGGCAAGCATGTATGTATAAATATATTATTCTTTTTTTTTGTGTTCCACCGCTTTGCTCCTTTGTTGCGATTTTTTAATGCTTGTTGACAGTGTAAATCAGCGTAAAACCACATTACAATATTGCAAGACATCCGTCCGGTGGGTTGTCGTATTGGTCACAGATAATAACTCAGGTGCTTATCACTACCTTACCCCAAAAAATGTACATGCTCTTTGATGACATAGCATGTTTAATTATATTTGCTCATGTAATGCTTTTAAATGATACATTATTATGACTTAGTAACTAATAAGCGAACAACAAAAAAATGAGGAAACTTAATGGATACCTTGAACAATATTATTTTGGATTTCTAAACTTTTTTGTTTGTTTTTTTCTGACACAACACCATCTCAAATTTAAAAAAAATTAAACGATTTGCTCTATAAGGAATACTATATGTATATTTTTTAAACCATCTTACAAAAATGCTGTTATTTTCACCGCCGCTCCTCCTTCAAAAAATATACCTACCTATGATGGTTTCGCCAGTTTACTACATTTTTGACAATATTTTTATACAATCATCCTACTTAAAAACTTGATTAGCGGTGATACACGTTCAAATTAAACATATATCCTGTCAAAAAGAAATTGTGCTAGTTTGGTCCCTTTTGTCAAGGGCATGAAAAGTTTGAAAGAAAAAGAACAAAAGAGAATATAATGGTGCATACATATATTATGACATCCTTATCATCATCTGATGCATTATTTACTTTACAAGAGCAGCCGAACAATTTCTTTTGTGGTACAGTTTTTTGTTCTTTGACATTATTATTATTACGCAGCTGCCCAACCACAACAACAACAATTGAGCATTTTTCCGATCAGGAAAAATTTCCAACAAGAAGAACCATGTCCTCAAAAGTCATGATGATGATGATGTTGACTTAAATTTCAATATACATTCACTTGTTATGGCGAAATTAAAACGCTGTTTTTGTTTTAAAACGGAATCAGGGTTAATAGACGTGTACTTTTTTTTACTGGAAGGTTATTATAAAAGTATGTAGGTTTACACATACCTACTTGGGTTAGTAGCCATGCTGTCTAAATTTCTAATAGACTGTGTCCATCACAAAACATTTATGAATGATGGGTGGGTGATGACGTGAGTACAAGTAGTCAACATAACTGTAAGAAGCATGTGTGTGTGTGCATACATGCATGTGTTGTTGGTATTTAAAACTGAATAATTAATTATCGATCCATGGCCTTTTATTGTTCATTACATGAACCATATATCAATTCCATTTTTTTACAAACAGGGTCCGTCCACTGTTTTTTTTTGCACGCAAGATTTAAGATTCAACATTATGCACAGTTCGCAGTGCGTACTTACCTTACTTTATAATATAAAAAAGTAAGGTAAGTACGCAGAACTGAACAAGAAAAAAAAACATTTGGAAAACTACTCAAATGCGAGCATGTACCTAGGTTTATACATAACTGTCATCAGTCATCATCATCATCATCATATATTTTTTGTGCGTATATATTTTTTTTGTATTTGATGCAGTCAGACATTTTCATTTGAAACAATAATAATACTTTACTCTTTTTTTAGCATTTAATATTTCGTTCATGGAAACGATTCACTATGTATCGCTTTTTTTATACTATCATTGTCATATTCACACCTTGCTACACACACGGTCTCCTCCTCACTCGGTTCATTATTTTAAGCGTATAATTTTTTTTGAAGGTCCTCGTCGTGTTTTTCCCAATATTTACCATTTAAAAAAGCAATTGCTGTTGTATTTCACTGTAGGCTGTCTACCAGGACGTGCTCTCATCATGTCTCCCAGTATCGTTCATCTTTTCTGTTATAAAAATATATAAACTTTTATTAGGAAGCATCATCATCATCATCATATCATTCATTCCAAATTATAACCTGTCAGTTGCGTTGATTATCATTCTTTTTTTTAGAAAAAAGAATACTTTGCATACTACCAGGTATAAAAACACTTTTTAGTGGAAAAAACAAAACAAAATTGACAAGGGGGTACAATAAGAAATTACAGCGCTTCTCTACTCTTTTACTCTGACCAGACAAGTGTAAACTTTAAAGAAAAAAGGAGGTCTTTATCATCACAATTTTTCCTAAAATATTTAAAATGTGAAAATTGACGTCATTTGGAAACCTCATCTGCATATGTAATGCTTTATATATTATGATAATATTATGTACATGTAATTCCCTCACATACAAGGCATGGTAATAGCTTTTACGCTGAAATTAAACAATAATTTCATATTCAAGAGAATAAAGAAGATGCATGAATTTTTTATTTACAAAAAAATGTGGTTGGTATAGTGGCTTAGCTGGCAGCAAAACTAAACTTTTTATTTTTTTTTGGTAAAAAAGGGGTTTTATAGACAAAAATAATAAAAAAAGGATAGTTTTTTGAACGTGAAGCAGCTAAAAATGTTGGGTATTATTATTATTATTAAAATGGATTGGGGCGCAAAAAGACTCAATGACATGGCATGACTCACAACTATAAACAGTGTGTCAAGTTTGGTAGTTGGCAAGTAGGTATTAACTAATAATGTACATCGAAAGTCAGCCGAAATGATTGAAGGGTGCAAATATAAATAATCTGTTTGTATTCTGAAGTAGCTACTGCTGATACGGCTGTACAGTCAATGTATCCAATTTTGTATACTTGCCACACAAGTTAACATTTCCTTTTATACTTGACTTTTGGAATGTATTTTTTTTACACCTACCATTAATATACATTTTTTGGCACGTAATGATTATATATAATACTCCTTTTTGGAATTGTTCCCCGAAAGCTTGCTCAACAAAAGTCAAATTTGACATTGGCGGTCAGAGGTTGGGTCAATAAACTTGTCATCATATTTTATATTATTCTCTGTTCTAAATACTATATTTTAAATAGACAAAAAAACTTTCTGAGAATTTTTTTTATTAAAAATAATTTCAATTTAAAAGTTAACAGCAAAAAAATTACATTTAAATATTTGCTTTTTGGATTCTTCGTATTCATTTTTTTGTACTCTTGTCATCCAGCTTAATCCAATCATAAATATTGACACTTTTAATCAAAGGAAAAATCAAGCCGGTTAAGGTACAGAACATAACTGCCTGAAGATATGATGATGATGATGATGACGATAATGTTGATCATGACGATATGAATTACTGTGCATAATTTACAATGACATTTTGACTCAAGAGATTTTTTTTATGACATGCAATTGTGAATTCGCATCGCATTGTTTTTATGTAAAAAGAAGTAGGCATTATAAAATATCTGATTTTTATGTGTTTATATGCATTTTTGCAATTAGATTAAAAAACTTCATCCTTTTACTTTCCTTGGGTTTTATAATGATGATATATTTTTATTTATTTTTTTGCTTTGATACCATTTGGGCTCTCCGCACCGCACATCATACAAAACAACAATAATTTTTGTGTTGTTATTTTTATACCCTTTATTTATTTCATTGGCATCGTCCTTGTAATAATTTTACTCTCACGTTCAACGCATTTTATACAATTTTGATGATGATCTGGAATGTCCCTAAATATAGTTATCTAAACTGACATTGTACTACTGTGAGCTTCAGTACATCATCATTATTATTATTATGCTTGCTTGCTGACAGTTAAAAAAAAGTGAAGTTGTACAGTGATTGCACTGACTACTGAGAATTATTAGTTGTTGTACACTGCACTTTTCTTTGTCTAGTGTTTACTGCGCTGCTGCTACTATTCCTATATTTTTATTTATTTATTTACTCCTCTTGACAGAGAGCAATAATTGTAATAAAAGAGCTGAAAACTAGAGCGATGTCGATTTACTTGTTCTCATGGGATCAGTGACATAAGTTACATTTAAAAAAAAATTGCTGCCAAACCATAAAAAAAAATATGGTGGTGGTAGTATGGATGATAGAATATAAATCACGACAAGAGTATATAATACCTATATATACAAAAAAGGATCTCTGCATCTGTATTTAGGTACACATGTGTGAAATTTTTTGCCAGCTAGTTTCTACTAGTTTTTTTTATTTTTCATTTAAAAAAGACTATATTGCAGCATGAATTCCACTAACATTTTTGCCTATTAGATAACACAATAGTACAACTAGACTACAAGAGCAACAACAACAAAACAACAACAATATCAAAATCATCATAATCCACACAACAACAGGAACAGGTAATTCATTTTGCTTTTGTTTGTGCTGTAAAGTGTAAATCTCTGCTGCTGACAATGGTAACATTATTATCATTGTATTTAACGGTGTTTGTGGTGGTGGTGGTAGTTGCGTAGGCGATACTACTACTACTGACAGGAAGCGTACGCGTAAAGCAAGCCCACTATTTAGAATTATCTGTCTGATATGGCTTTAGTCTATAGATGTGCGTGTAAATGAACTAGGAATGAAATAAATTGATGAAATGAATATGATGATGATGGAGTGAAGGCACTTTTACGTGTGTTATGTTTATTATCTGCATTTAAAGCTCATATAATAATACATTTGACATTATTGTAAAGGATGCATAACATTAAAATGCCACCATTATTATCATCATCAGTGTATAGAATAGAGTGTACGATAAATGCACCATATATCAGCATCATCATCATCATTTATCGTTAATATGTTTGAGTTTACCTCATACCCAGAAATCTGTATCAGCAAAAATAATTTTTTATCATGATGATGATGCTTTGAAATAAATAAACAAGTACAACGCGTGCGTTATATTCAATATTCTCTGTCTCTGATTACGCAACTTAATGATGATGACTGGCTATGACGATGACGATGATGATAATGGTGATAATAATAAAATGTATGTACATAATTTCGATGGGATCTCCATCGCCACAACCGACTCTTATCTCTCTCTCTCTCTTCTGTTTAACAGAGTCTATTGAGTGAATTTCTATGACTGCTCTGACATGACATAATATGGAAAGGAAACAACAACAGACGCAGAGAGAGATACAGATAGTCATCCTTATAAAAAACATGCAAGGGTGCACAATGCACACAAACACATTAGCCAAGCACAATTAACCGTATTGCAACTTGCAAGTGGAATGGGAGGAGGAGGTTTGCTCTTTGCTCATCTATCATTATTATCATAGTGGCTATAGAGTGATGCCATACCGAGAATGCCGGCTGCTAGTTAACTAATAGAACACAAAAAACACGCGTGTTATTTTTAGCAAAAATAAAAAAAATATGCATATAGGTATGCAAATTAATGTGCAATTGTTTTCATGTATATATGGGGTACATACTATTTAGATATGCATTTGTATGTAGGTAAGCTAGTTGCCTTCAGGAAAATAAAAGTCACATATTTGAACTACTAAAAGTAGGTATGAATTTTATGGCAATAAATTGTGCACATAAATTAAAGGTGTGTAGTAGGTATGCATAATTACTATTTGATTTGATGATGATGATGATGATGATAAAGGTAAACTATGTGGGCTGGGCCTGAGGACATTATCTGGAATCCGCAATCTTTTTCAGTATGAGGAAAAAAATAGTACAAACTGTTGACATACCAGCCAGCTATTCTAATTACTCGCTATTCTAAATAATTACTATGAAGCTGTTGTTATGATACTACTACTACTACTGCTAAAAAATTTGTATTCCGTTTTTGCAATTTAGTTGACAAACACTGCCACAAATCACCACCACCATGCAATTCAACCTATAAATATATATTGTCAAAATGATAGGAATGTTACTTGTCTACATATTGTCTCTAGCCAGTTTCGAGGGAGAAGCACGCGTTGTTAGGCAATTCATTGGATGAAATGAATGATGATTGATACGCCGATAAAACAGGAATTGAACAGCTAAAAATATTGTGTGCACACTCGACATGATTGCATGCATGCCTTTAAATTCTTTTCACTCTCATTTTGTAAACAGTCAGGATGAAAAAAAGGTTTGATTTAGAAACACCGATAATGTAATATGCTATCATTATAATTATAATTATATTATGCTCATTGAATTTAAGACTAATTATATGGCAAATAAAGGCAAACATAGTTTGTCGGTTTGTCAGTTTAGCAAAAAAAAAAATTCAACAACTTTCCATGCAATCCATGACGGGATGTACAATTTGGATTGTTTTTGTGAAAATAAAATACTAGTCAACGGGTTTAAATTGGACACTTTTTTCTTCTATGGATTAGTATTGCAAAATTATGTCAAAATTTGCATTTCATATCTAAAAAAATCATATCTTGTTTGAATGTCTCATTTTAATTCAATATTTTTTTAAAATGTTTTGCTGAGCTACTAGTTAACTGCTAATCTTGATTTTAAATAGGGTCATGAACTGCTGCGCTTCGTTTTACTGGTATGGTGGTGGATTTGTTTGTTTGGAGTCACATTTGTTAATGCTCTTGTCTGATGATGATGATAAATGTTGACTGATAGGAAATTTGTGATGATAGTTCTCATCGCCTCACAATCACACCTCTCTCAGCATTACTATGCAATTACTCTTTTATTGCTGCAAACACTGTCTACTAATAATGTTCATCATTATCATTGTCGATAGTTTTATTTTTTATTTTTTCGTACTTTCTTTCAAGGAAGTAATGAAAAGCAGGTTATCCCTGAATATATATATTTTTTAATGTGTACTTCTTGGGAGCTGATAAATCCCACAATATTATGCAAAGCATCATAACACGTCCTTTTTCTAATTGGACTCAAAATTGTCATATCCTTTTAATTAAACTCTAAATGAAGGCAATTTTGTCCGTGAAGAAACTTTGCAACTTTAGCTATTAGGCATGCAATAATGTGGATTTCTTTCCCAAAATATATATTTCCCACTAAAAAAATAACAGCTAACTTGTTGCATTCATTCCGGAAACCGGAAAGAGTTTAAAATCGGAAATAAAAAATAATACTCAGATATAAATAAATAAAACGAATTGATAAACAGAATCATCGACATTATTTGTCCCTTTTCATGGCGCATTTAGTACATGAAAATCCATTACTTAGCAAGTAACCATTTTCCTATAGTTTTGTTTCATAGTATCCCAAGTGGCCTCAAAAGTGCAACTCTTCAAAGTAGGAGTAGCTGTCAAAAGTGTGTAAGTTGAACTAGGTAAGTGTTTTTTTTAAATAAATATTTGGTATAGTGTACAATGAACACTGTACATTATACACCTTCTGTATGTTATGAAAGCTGTAGTTGATAGTGGATACCAAATCAATAATGCCTACTATGCATACATCCTTTTGTATTTTATTTCAAAAATTCTCCACTCATGAGGACCTGCATCCTGTGCAGTCCCCTTTTCAGTAAATGAAGGAAAATGAACATTTTATACCTAATTAACAAAAGAATAACCAAAAAAACCTCTTCCTATCGCACTTTAAAATGAACCCCTTTGAAATCACACATACATAAATGTAGAATAAATGAAATAGTTATAAAATTAATGAATTAATGAATTGGTTGGGATGAGTTCCTAATGCACGTTGTTTGAGAAAGTGGTGCAAAAGCAGCTCAGACATGAAAAAAAAATGTATTTATTTATTTTAAATATATTTTTAAAGTTATTGTACCACTTTATCTTGTTATAAAAATACACCAATCATCATCAACTTGACTACCTGAGAGGTCACGCCATCATTATATGAAGTGTCATGCCGTACAACAAAGTGTTTTCCTGTTAAAAATATAAAGTTTGATGGTGCGCCCAATGGCACAAATTTATTCGTCATTTGCAATTGCAAAGTACAGTGTACATTGGAAGTTCTCAAAAAAAAAAATACAATGACCAAAAGGTACTACAAAAGTAATAATAATGATGTTACTAATGGTAAGTAAGTTATCATCGTAACAGACACAGATTGTTTTTATTTTCATGTGATCTTTTCTTGTGGGAATGGAAACTGAGTGTGCAGATGACATGGCTACTTGCGCACAACTAGTTGCCAACAACAGTTTCTGGCCAAAAAGCCTTTAGTTTGAGACGCTATTATGAATTTTTTTTTTAATGCTCTATAAAACTGTAAACTTGACAACAACGCAACGGCTAAAAACGGCACAGAAAAAGGTATTTAGTTTTAAAGAGGCAGTGTGTTGTGTGGTTTTTTTTGGATCTAGGAAGGTAGAGAGGAGAGGGAAGGGGGAAAAAGGAAGGAAGCCAGTAGAAAAGGGGAAATTGGGGAAGTTAAAAAAATTTATTTTATTTTATATGTATGTGTGTGTGTGTGTGCTCGTTGTTGAAAAAAAAAGAAACAAGATTTCTCGTCCCTTCTTATTTCGCAGATTTTAAAATGTATGTTTGTTGTGTCGTTAACGTTCTGTCGTAGGCTATATAGGTCCTTATCTCATAACTTGAGAGCTTTCTGTAGGATAAGGCCCATTAATTTTACATGCACGTTTTCTTCTCTATATTATGCATGTAGTAGAGCGCATAAATGTAATAATAATAACAATAATAATATACAACCTCATCTACCACCAGAGTACCAACACCACCAACAAAGCGATAATGATGAATATCAAAATTGAGCGAGATAAATAATGCACGCAAAATAAAATGTTTTTTTTATAAATATTTTATATTCATTCATATATGGGGTTATTATGGCATCCCTAAACTTCAAGTCACAAACAAAAACATGCATAATTTGCATTTCCGTTATTGCTGGTTAAAATTTATGGTAAAAGGAATACAGCAGGTAGAAAAATATGAAGGGTTGGATACTAAAAGTAATAAGTAGTAGTTAGTATATAGCACCTAATTATTATATTCCTTTACAATTTATTTATTTTTATTTATATGTGCCATTATTTAAAACAAAAAAATGCATTCTGCTGGTCGACTGTGGCTGCAACTGGCAAATGATTACGACGATATACAAAATGCAAAAAAATGGCGAGTACATTAAACCGGCAAGAACCGGTCCATCCATCCATCCAATCAAATGAAGTGACGACAACAATTACCAACACGAAACTACCTGAGACTATATACATATGGCACAAACACATATATCAACAAAAGCAGAACTCTAAAAAAAGGCACCTGCTACATAAAATTAGTACTCTGTACAGCAAACATGCATTGTATATTATTAATATGATTCAACTGAATTGCGTATGTGTGTGATAATATGTGTGGTGAGCTGAGTGAGTAGTCATCCTAATCAAATCAAATCACAAACGATATCTTTAGTTAGCAAATGTATGAAAGTGACAGTTTGTCTGCATGGGACGTTAATTAACAAAGGCTCGGAAAACCCAAGTGCACACAGAGCACACGGAGGTGGTGGAGCGTAGGTGGTGATGGTGATGCTGTGTTGCGCGAGGATAATAATAATAATAACATGTTTTAAATATTTGAATTGTTGTTCCAATTTTAGACAAATTATATGGTTATAAGTCAGTCTTAATTGAAATGTGTCATGGATTAGAATTATGATTATTATTATATGGTAACTGCAATCACAAATTAAAATATATAAAAGCGATATGTTCAAACAATTTCTATAGAGTTTTATTATAGTGTGGTAAGTGATATAACTGACTTTTTCAATATGCGACAAGTAATAAAATGAACAAAATTAAAAAAGCTTTTCAATCTAAAGCTAATCAAAGCTCCTGTTTCACTTGGTGTGATATATGTTTATGTCAATGTATTTTATATGTAATTAAAAAGTCACAGCCGCAGAAAGAAAAAAAGTTAATATTTAATAAGAGTAATTTCAGGGAATTTTGTATGCATGCATGCATGTACTGCATAACTCACTACCAAAATAATGGCAAGATTTGATCACCCTTTTGTTTTAAACAAACAAAACGGATAAAGTGCATAACACAATGTATGAAATCAGCATTATAATAATAATAATATGTGCATTAAATGCAAAAGTGCATTTCATGTTTTACAAGATGCTATGCTGTAGGTATACTGCACACACACGCACACACACACACACACACACACACATTCTAATTTTGAAGGCTTCTTGCCTTTCCTAATTAGGATGAACAATGAACACAAATCAAACGTTTTTTGTTGTTGCAACTATATAAATTGTTAAGGTGGAAAATAAATCGTTGTTGTAACAATGTAAAGTGGAGTCGCCAAACTAAAAACATGTTTAAAATTACCTGAGACCTGAAAGGACAAAGTCACATTTTTTTT
>JAHZNC010006315.1:0-15062 GCA_027744095.1 Zhuqinia jingwanae
AATTAGTTAATTGTAGTTAACTAACTATAACTAACTTAGTAGTCGAAACACTGCAGTTAGTAGTGAAAACAGTTCATAACTATTGCTTTACTTAGGTTTATTAATGGATCATGTCATGATCATCATGATTCTAAATTCTAACCACTACTGCATAAAATGAAACTTGACCATATTCAGACGGTTTTTCTTATTTCTTTTTAGATATTCAAATTTTAAAATATTCAAATTATGAACGGCGACGATAAGAAAAGTTGAGTAATTGTGACTTAGTGACTATTATGAGGAGGAGCAGCAAGGTGATTGATTTTGATAAACTACTTCGTCCTGGATTTCATGCATGCATATTGCATACACAAGAAATATAACTCTCTCTATGCATTTACCATGTTTCCATGATACTACTCTGAGTTATGTAGCTGACGTGAACAAGCTCTGTATTTTATCTTTGCTTTGTTTCATAAGGAACTGTTCGCACATCACGTTACCATCTTCTTTGTCGTTGCTTGGAAACATAATATACGAAACACATTGGATGAAGGAATGAATATTACTGACTGCGTGTGTTTTCGCAAGGTAATTAGTATGACAACATAATGCATGGACGTGTCCTTAGGATGTGTTGAATGTAAAAAGTTCGAACTTGAAGAGTATGAATGAGTATGCATGCAACGACTTACGCTACGTACAAAAAGAGAGGAGCATGCATGCATTTAGTATCGAACGTGCTTTTACATCCAATGAAGAGGCAGAGAGGGAGAATTGTAAACGGTGGATTGAGAGAAGGCCAAGTGGCCGTGCTTGCAGAGAATTGCGATTTATCATTCAGTCCGTCCACACAAAAGAGGAGAGAATAAGTAGAGAGAAGGCCGTGGGTTATTATTTAGGTAGTCGATCCTTGTCGAAATTATTATTTTTAATTGGAATAATTTAAAAAATAAAATTAGAATAACAATAGAGAAATTATGTCTATCAACTTGTCTCCTTAATTAGATAACTGCAGTTTAGTGTTTGAGGCTGTAAGGTGTGTACGGTAATTGCTAAATTAATTGCCCTTTACATTTTATTATTACACTTCCGTATTTGTCAATGCCCAGTAGTGCATTTAAAAAAACATGCCCAAAAGCCCGAGGTTAAAGCGTCCCAAAGAAGTGTCTTCAAAGTCAACCGTAAAAAAGTTGAAGTCCTCAGCTGGGGCCGGGAGAGTACCACCAAAGAAGGGGAAAAAGGGAGGAATTATTGATGATACGATCAAACCGGTGGCAAAAATACCTAATTCTAGGGAGGAATCCTCAAGTAACTGGAAAGCGCTTCTTCAAAAACAGGTGCCAACGATTTTTCATCCTACAGTTGTCGTTATTTTTCACATCAAAATAATAATTGACACAAAAATAACACTTTGAAATGGTCAATATGCTTACGATTTTATTCGTGGTTTAATTTTGAATTTCAGGGAAAGACATTACCAGCTGTAATCCCAACTCCACCAAGAAGTGTTACTCGTAAGCTGGAAAACGTCATGGAGATACCATCGAATGATTCCAAAAGGTCCCGGAAATCCGAAGGATCTGACAGCTTATCCAGAAGCGCCTCAACTTCTCGGTGTAGCTCACAGCTGAGTAATACATCTGACGGAGCTAACTCAAATGTAGATACGGAAGGCGAAGGAGGGGGTGTCCAGAAGGATGCTTCTCAGAAAGTCAAGCAGGAGTTCCGCGCGTTAGGGGTATTTAACAAATATTTTTTTAACTATTTAGTGTGGAACTAGGTCAGTTGTTTTGGAGCTACAGCAGAGTTGGTTTGTTCTGGAACTAAAGTTGACTTGATTGGTTTTAACTACAACTGATTTTGGGCTTGTTATTTTGTTAGCTTTCAGAATCAAAGACTTTAGTAGAGCGGAAATCTCGCCCAAATGACAGGGGAACCAAGGCACCCCGAAGAATCCTCAAGAAACCACCCCCCGAAGGCTTGAACGAATTTGGATATTTTGATTACAGCCATTATGGTGTTCTCCGAACATCGATAACCCCAGCACACGCCGAGTTTATGGAGGATTCTGGAATAATTGCAAATTTAGAAGGATAGCTTCAAAGTTTGAAGGAGAGCTGACAATTTAAACAATTCCTAAATGTGTTTCTTGTTATTTTCCTCTAAATTAGCTGTTCCGTTTCAAACAGTGACGAAGGAAGTATCTGAAATCTTGCGAGGTCACATCCTTATTGGTCACAGCTTGAAGTCTGATCTAGCGGTTTTGTATCTGAATCATCAAAAGGCTAAGATTCGTGATACAGCATTGTTAGTAACGGTTTCTACTGATTATATTTCACATATTTGGACCGTTTGATTTCTATGTGTGCTAAATTGTTAATTAATCTTCTTTGTTATAGCTACTTCAAAAAGATCCTGCACTCAAAGACTCCAAAATTGAAGATGTTAGTGAAGAAGCTAATAGGTGTGGATATACAGCAAGGGGAACACAGCTCCGTAAGTTATATTGCTATTCTTGGCCTTCCATGTTTAAGTGCTCACTAAACTTTTGAATATGAGTTAATATCGTTTATTTTTTTTATTCCAAAGATTACCGACGCCCAAGCCACAATGGCCTTGTACCAGCTTTACCAAAAGGACTGGGAAATTTCAATGAAGCAAAGCAATCGCGGCATCGACGTGTTTAAGGCAACTTTGGAGGAGTTCAGGCAAATGAAAAGTGGCAATCATAATCAGTTTCACCACCATCCAGACAGTCAAAATCAGGAAACCGCCCCCGAAAGGGACTGGTATGAACCCAATTGTGTTCCACCTCCTCTTACACAGATTAACAACACTGCTTATTTTGATAATTCTCCTGCTACTGGTGGCACTGGCGTTGTATATCCTGCTTACTCTCTGCCGCTGGATGGATTTTGTGGGGGAAATAGTACTGGTGTCTCACCGTCTGGAAGTCCTTCAGTCCTGGACAATTCGGTTGCTTACGACAATATATTTCCTTTAAATCATTCTGGTGGAATTGAAGAGCCTTGCTTTCCTTATCCTATGGCGCCCAATGTCACCTTCATTCCGTTAAACCCCCGTCAAGCTCCTCCTCCACCAGCAATGTTTCCCCCTCCTCCTCTGTCTCTTCCCTTACAATATCCTTCATATTGCCAATTTGCAGATGGAATTAACGGCATGGTGGTTCCCCCACCAACTGCGATGTATTACCAACCAGTGCCACGTATGGTGCTTCTTAGTTTATAGAAGAGCTTTGCAATTTCTTGTCACCTTCTATAGTTGTAGTAGTTGTAGTGTGGTTTAAATATAATCTAATTGTTTCTGTGATTAATTTTTTCAGAATTGATATCTGGATTTCCGATTGGAAGCGTGCTGCATGCGATTGCTTATCGCAAATTCATTTCTCGCGTGCCTTCCTTTTCTATACTTGTTGAACGTCGTTTCAATGTGATTTACACGCATTTACCTTAATTTTTCGGAGTGAAGTTAATTATTCGCATTTTGAAAATCAGTTAATTAGCTGTACTATCTACGGTTGAGCATAATATTACATTATGTAAGAAGTGAAATCTTAAATAGCTCTATTCTCAGATTGGTGTCTAAAAACGATCGCAACCGTCTATTGTAAAAAAAATCAGATTCGAATACGTTAATTAAGGGAAGAGGTGCTTAAATTATTATTAATGGGTGTTTAGTGTTGAGTTAAATAAAAATAATAATAACCATATATTCCTCGAAAATATTTGTATTTTTATAAAATCTCTGGCGACAAGTTTCTATGCGAAAAAATCAAATTGAAGTAGTCATTAGATTTAATTTAATTTTTTCTTTGTTACATAGTTTCTAATAAGTTAACTTGAATTTAGTATAAGCGTAAAACCCAAGTAAAATCTCTGAATTACTTGCAATTTTTCTCTCAATATTATACCAAAAGATCATATCAAACGCCGGCGCGTTTTGCATTAAGTATTTCTATCTGTTAGTTTATAATACGTGTTTTATTACAATAAACGCCTTTCACGAAATCGTCTTTGAAGCTTTGTGTCTTTGTCTTATGGCTCGGGATATCTTTAAATTATGCCTTTTCTTGCATGCATCTATGTTTAGTTGTTGTATAGGTATGTTCTTGTCATGTTCCAACGACAGAACTGAACAGAGTGGTGAATGTGCTACATAAATGTAAATGTTGCATGCCGCATGATAAAATTTCTAACTCTCCAGCTGCAGGTTTAGACAACAAGAATGAGTAACAAACTTTTCAATTTTATGAAAACGAAAACTTTTATTTGGCAAAAATGACTAGGCACCTTAGAAACCTTATCATTTTAAAAATTCTTATCTGTACAAATGCGTAGGTATAATATCAACTTCCTTCTTACTTCAGATTGTATGTATATTATATATAAATAATATAATTAAACGAATTTACAAACCTTTTGCCAATCCAAATTTTATCCTTGCATTTTAAAGGTACTCAATCGGCGGTACATATGTATACGCACCAAACAATATAATTTTTGCCTCCCTGCCTTGCAACAAAGGGGATTCATGACTAGAAAAACTCCATATCATCATGTAAAAAGAAAAGATTTTCAGCAAATTGAAATTTATTTATTTAACGTTTTCAATTGTATCAAGCAATACATGCCTGTTCTCCCTACAAGAAAACCTTTTTGCCTTTGCCACCATTTGCTCAGGCGTACAAAGCGCAAGCAAATCAAATAATCTTTAAGTGATTGATTTTATTATATAAAACTTGATTGCATTGGTTTTTTGTTTAAGGATCACCACCATCAAGATACTGTCATTTCTGATAAGGTATTCACTAAATATGAACAAGTATCAAGTCTACTTCTATTTTCCCGTGCTAAACAATATTCCCTAAATATTTCATATTCCATGATTTTTATTTTATGATTTGGTATACATATTTTATCATCCATTGTACATATATCTTCCCGCAACGAGTATGAAGCAAAAAAATCAATCTAGACAGTAAACAAAATCTTTAAGCCGATTACCTTAACCTAAAAACGCAACGATAAAATATTGGTGCAACGTCAATTCGATTAATTTTATAAAGTATACATCATTACATGAAAAGTTTGTTACTCTTAAATTTTAGCATTTTTTCTGTTTAGATGTTTTACGTCGTTCATAAAGGTCAATCATACTTGACGCCCTCTTTCCTCGACGGACTAGAAATGATGCCGCTAATATTAAACCATATAACAAACTGCACTACAACAAAATTATGTATACAAGTTGTGGTGTACAATTCAAAGCTCTTCTATAAACACAACTGAAAATAATTATTATTAATTTTACCCTTAATTCATAAACATAGCTATGATATTTCCCCCACCACCGCCACATTCACATTTTATTCCCCATCCACCACCATCAATGATGATACCTATTTACCATCATCATCAACCAATGCCATGCTTTCCCGTTGAGTATGCTTAAAAATATAGAAAAATTGTAAAAGTGCAAAAGAAAAACAACAACTTACATGATAATTAATAATATGAACAATGACTATAATAATTACTAATAATTAATGTTGCCAGTCTTTCAAAAAGATGATAATAATTAATACTGATACTTCTTATATTAACTTAACTAGATAATTAACATCGCGGAGTCATGGCGTAACGAAATGTATTTTTTAAATATGAAAAACATAAAATATTATATCTTTAAATACGAACTTTTTCATCTTCAATTTCCCTGTAAAATATTGTTTAAAAATTACATTTAATTACATTTATATTTTTCCTACGAAAAGATTTCTTCCTGTAAATAGTCATTCAATTAATTAATTGATTAAACTTTTCTGTACATATTGAAATTAATTGAATAAATGATGTAAATCAAATGAAATTCAATCAGTCCGAATCAAATGAAATTCAATCAGTCCGAATTATTGCGATTTAGCACATTATTTATTTTGATTTTATTTCAATTAGCCATTACACTCATTTGGTGGATTTGACCCACTGAAAAAAGTTACAATTTGCATTTGGATCATCACTTTTACCGACTCCTTTCGAGCAACTCCAAAACTCTCTGCCAAAGTTCATGCCTTTCTTCTTCGCAGTTCTTCGCACACATGGAGCTTGATGGCCTTGGCATAAGGGAACTTGTGGAGCTTTCAATAATTGTTTCCACACAGCGGAAGGATTGGTTGGCTTTATACTGGAACGGGGAATAATGTTCTTGCTTTGAGTGTCAGCATTTGGTGGAGAAATTGAGTCCGATTCTGAATTTGAACTGGAAAAGTCGGCTTCTATTTCCGGAACCGAAGCAATATTTGAATTTTTAACAAAAAAACTGTGTAAACTAGTTTGCACTCTTTTCGCTTTAGGTTGGATTTTTGTGGTGGAGTCGACAGATAATGGTCTCTTTTTGCTGGAGATAAGCTCGTTGTTAATACTGGAGGATTTTGATTCACGACAGGTAGCGGTAGAGGTTTTGCAAGAATTGATGGACAGAAACTCTTTCAAACTCTTCTGTGTCCCTCTAAATTCAGGATAATACTTTGTAGCAAAGGAAGGTGGGGATGGAGACTTTTCTTGAGACACCGGAAGGAGGGAATGAAATGTTGCTGAGATTGGGCAATGGTCACTTCCCATTACGTCCGCATGTATTTCCGCCTTTTCAAGATAAGCTGCTAGTTGCTTATCCACAAATATGTAGTCTATTCGAGTTCCGTAATTGTTTGAACGAGCGTTGAGTTTGGTGTTCCAACAAGTGTAGGCAGCTTTTGTGTCGGGATGCAACAGGCGAAAACTGTCCAGAAATCCAGCTGCGAGGAAAGCGTCTAGCAACTTACGGAAGTCATTCGCCACAAATGTCTAAAAAAAATATGAAATTGAAATATTGTCTAAAGCAACCTGTATTAAACTAAATTAGAGCTTTCATGAATACCTTTGGATCTCCATCACAGTGGTCAATCCATCGATGGGATATGTTAATGTCACCAGCTAACACAACAAAAGACCCAGATTGCACTAAACGCTGTGCACGTCGATGTAGTAGCGAATGAAAGGTCATTTTGAAGTCAGTATTGTTTGTAGCATCTTCTGGGTCATCACGAAGTCTTGGACAATAGACATTGATCACGGTCAGGGGTTTTTCAGTACCATCAGGCAACTGGTCATACAAACAAAATAACAAATACTATGAAATACACTTACCTATTATCTTAATAATCAGGTTAAAGTCTAAAGTCTACAAATTATCGAGTTCGGACCTGAACAAAATGTTGAGTGATTGTTGTTCTTCCATCCTGGTTGGCAAACTTTACGTGACCTTCTTCCTCATCTGTGACGTCTGGGTAACATCCAACATTATCACGAATATCACAACTTCGACTGCAAAGACCCTCCTCCGCCTTTGCAGGTGTCCACACTTCCTTACAGAAAGTAGCCACACCTGTAATAACAAATCACACAAACATCTTAAAATAATATGCTTGAATTACTTATCTGTAACGAAATGGTTAACTAAAATACATACCTGAATAACCGATTTTGTTTGTACTAAAAGAAAAATATGAGGAATAACCAGGAGGGATCATTTGAGATTGGTCTAACTGCTTTCCTGTAGATGGCAAATAGTAAACAAACAATGAGTACACTTTGTATTTAGAAAGATCGTTAAAAATAAATGGTGGAAATTAAATACTTGCTGATTTAATGCTAAAGTTACTTGTTAATTTTGTTTCTTGAACTAAGACAATGGATGCATCCAACTGTTTCATAGTGTCTTGCATGTTCAATGTCCTCATTCCATTGATATTCCATGAGACAATTTTCAGCTTATCATCTGTTTTGAGTGAAGTAGTCGTCCCATTGATGACATTTGGCAATTGTATGGTATTCTTGACATCATGGACCGACATCGTGACCCACTTCAAGCAGGTACAAATTAAATATAGGGATTTTCTTTGATTATAGATAACAAAACAAACAAACACAAATGGTATTTAACTAAATATGAATAAAAAACTTGAAAACTTACATTTAATTTTTAAATAACTGCACAATATTATGTTGCAGTGGTTAACAGAAAATAAGTCTAGTCTAGTACTAGTCTATCTTACATTTAAAATGACAGCAAAGCAGTGGTTATTAACTTTACAATTTTTAAAACAAAGTCAGAGTAATTATATTGCTCAAATTTATCATAATCAGACTAATCAGAGGATTTCAGTTTATATCACAAATTGATTTATTTCTTAGTTTTTCTAATGCAATAATCATTGTACACAAAGCCATGTGAGACATTTATTGCGCTCTTTGCGTGTGGGTGTTGTGATCATAACAACCATAGAGGAATTAGAGGATCAGCAGGTGAACAAAGACTACTTTTACCCCACAACCTTGCCCATGAAGATACCTATATATCATTTCGACCAAACACTTTTGTAGCAATTTTTTATAACTTTGTTATGATGATGCTTATTGATTGTATAACCTGCTTGAATTTTGAATGGATGCTTTGTTACTACAAGTGGCTCAATTATAGGAATCTGTCACGTTAGCCAGAAATGCACACTGCTGCACTATTCTCCAGTACATCATGCAGTTAACGTGAAGCCTATATATCAAGCCATCTCACAAAAATTTACATTTCTGAATTTTCCATAATATTGAATATGGAAAATGCGTAAGCAGAATATTGTTATAAAATCAAAATATGGTTGTGTGCAAAGCAATTTTATGGATGGGATTTGATAGCAACGTAACACATTTATGCTCAATAAACTTGATAATGATGGAATGTTATAACAAAAATGATTTCCTTCTGAATGCATTGAATAAATATTCAAGAGTATATTTATATAATGCATACAAGAGTATATTTATATAATGCACACAAGAGCATATTATATGACTGAACTGAATTACCTCCCCACACTCCCGACATATTCCTCCTCACAGCTCATCTGTTCCTCCAGTGATATTGGAACATTCCCTTTACGAGTTGCATGGATCCCCAACCCTTTTTATGTGATAGCACTTGTCATACACTATCTACACAGGCCTAAGGCCCCTTCACAAGCTGCGATAATTAAATAAACTCTTAAACTTAAAGAAAAAAATATAAACGAAAAAATTATTAAAACCATAAACTCAAGACTTAAGAGACTATCGTCATGTTTTCGCCCTTGCATTGACACCATTTATCGGAATCAGATTCCCCATTTTCCCCCAGCACACCATATTGTTAACCCCCGCCATGCACTCGTCTGTGTTGGTACAAGCTTGGTTGAGAGTGCGAGGAAGAACGCATTGATTGTGGAAATCATATGGTGACTCACAGGAGCATATGTAATTATTATTACAGGGAACGGTGCCAGGCGGTTGCCAATGGCACCGTATTGCACGACCTCTTCACAACTGTAATACGTCCTATTCCAAAGCCACAACGTTACCCAAAAACCAGACTAAAAATTAAAATAAATGTCATTTAAAAAAAATATTTTTTATGCTATTGTACCCTTAAACATCGATTTCCACTCCCTCCACCTAAGTTCACTCCTGTTTTCGTGCAGGTTGAGCTTTCACTTGGTATCCCGACACATTGCTTTTTATGGCAAGTTTTTTACATGCAAGGATGGCATGTCCACTGGACAATGGATTTTAGGCAGTGAATGAAAGAGATTTATTCCACTATTTGTCGGTGGATTAAATGGACGAACTGTCCGAAATTAAACACTATATGCTTAAATACCATGTCATAGAGTGTCCGGGGTAAAGTGAACTATATAAATCCATTTTAGGCACTAAATCCACTTCGTCCAATATGTCCATTAAAACCATCGTTCGTCTAAAATCAAGGTGGACCTTGATTTTTACCATCTTTGTTTACATGGCACAGAATTTTATGGCAAGTTATTTTCATGGTAAGGATTTGCCTAAAATCCAATGTGTTTATTTATCTACGTATATGCACACGAAAAAATGCACCACTAGAAGATGAAAATTCTGTGTTTTGATCTATAATTTTTTCTTGTGCATGCATCTATCGTTACTCGCTACTTTTGATAGTTGTGCCACATGTATAAAAAAATTGCCATAAATTTCTGTGCCGTGTAAAATGCATGTCATGAAATTCTGTGCCATGTAAAAAGCTTGCCAGTTTTTACTTGCCATAAAATCGCCGCCCAGAAACTGGTTTCCCCATTTATAGACCAAATCCCACCTCATCATCACTAATCCATATGAACAAAGGAGAATTTTTCGTCTCCATAAAATATGCACGTATGAGGTAAATTGATTTTTTTTGCATTGAGCGACACATCATAATATGATGTGATGAAAGTAGTTTCTCGTAATCATGAACCATGATAATCTTTGCTTGCACGAGTACTACATGAACACAATACTGAAACATGATGCAAAGTCCATTATGAAATCATTCTGGATCATTACGAATGACGCAAGGAAGCACAAATCCCTCCAAGTTTTGCACAAACATCCAAGACGGCCAATGCTATTTTCTTGATACAATGCATGTAAGACATATTGTGCGACGTCTTTGTATTTTTTTCATGGTTTTAAATTTGTTGTCCTTCTTAAAAAGTCCAAAACAACCTTATAAACTATTTACAAATTTTGGGGAAATTGCTTATCTTAATTTTTGTTTTTGTAAATTTTTTTACGTGCACCAAAAGTAAATCGTATGCACGAGATGGAATGCGCTTTAATTGTGTGACATCTTATAAAGTTCTTTATTCCATTAATACTGTCACAAAAACTATATATTGTATCAACAACATTCGTTCATTTCATCGTATTACGTACTTACGCATTTCCAGCGTAAAAATATTTCGTAATCCTTATTGCTCTCATATTAGATTTATTTACAATTTTGGAATCCCAAAATCCCAATTGATGAACTTGAGTTGAGTCGTGAGTAGGTGACGTTGTTAAATTTAATGAGTTTAATTACAAGATGTAACATGGGCTGGAAGACAAAGGTTAACTGCCATTTTGAAAAAAATGGGCCATGCACGTACGAACATTCTTGCCAGTTCATTGAACCTTCGCTACTGTATATTAATTAACCAATCCCTTTCTTCATAATTCATAAACCAGCATGCCTTAAAAGCAAAGAGTAACTTTGTGAGTGAGAAACATTAAATTTACGAATATATCTGTGGAAAGTGTAGGCAGATATGACATATTGTTGACTATATACATATGTAGGTTCAGCTTAACCTTTGAATTTATCCTACGAAAGAAGATTTAATATTATACGGAAGAAAAACTTCACTAATGTTTTTGTGAGAACAAATTTCATGGCCTTTTCAGGTTGTAGACAACTAATAATGTGGAGTACAATAATCAAATATATCAGGTATTTAATAATGTGTACGAATGGAAAATTAGATGGGCACACTTTTATTCGCAAACATATCAAATGTACCTACATACATAGCTTTGCTAGTTGGATGGAATATTATATTTCATGAAAATTTAATGGAAGGATTCGTGTGCAAGGTACCCCGGTTAGATTTTTACAACTTTGTATCTATTAATTCATGCATCAAATGGTGTAATTGCTCCAAAATATTTGGATTAATCTAGATAATTAGAAGATTATTTATTTGTTTGAATGACAGTTTGAAAACTATATGTAAGGAATGTGCGAAAAAACTTAAAGGTTATTTTGGTGGCGTCTATATGAAGTATTATTGTGAGTGTCCAGTCAACTACCACAAATGGTTTACAAATTCCGAAATAATTTGAAATCATATTTATTATCTCTGATTTTAAAAAGAATTGTACGATTAATGTTTATTTTAATTTAATGAAAATTTATTCAAATTCAACAAATTATGTATAATTATAATTTAATTTTACACGACGTCAAAACAAATTCTCTCTGTAAATTTTGATGGTCCTTAAAAGGGGCCGCTTGTGTACACTGACGGTGGAGTTCCAGTCGTCAGCAGATGTAACATCCTTATGTGCATTCCCCACGGATGCGTAGAACCAGTTGGATGTCCTTGGTCATCACGGTTATATGCTTAAAAATTTAATTCGTATATCAATTAATACAAAAACTCATCTCATACCTTTTAATAACGTGGCTTATTTTTTTGTATTTGTGAGCAATTTTTTTTAGCGCAACGTAACAGTTTTATCTGACTCGTAAAAAAAGTTGCGTGAATGAAACCCTTCTGTCGTAGGATGAAATTAAAAGTTAAGCTTAACCTACATAGGCAACAGTATATGTATCTGCTTGCACTTTCCACAGTCATTTACAAAATCACTCTTTGCTTTTTAAGGTTTATGAAGTATCTATCTATCTATCTAATTGTCAAATATTTAATATCGTGGAAACGTTGTGAGGATTTTTTTTTTTCACTTTTTTAAACAAAAATATAATGAATGACGTATTCATATTTAACTTATTTTGATGCCTTTTGTGTTCCCTCCGCATTGTTGAGTAAGAGATGCCTACGGCCCAATCATCTACTCATCGAGTCACAAGAATGAATGTCTCATATTGCCCACATGTTAGCCATTATCTAATCTTGCAGTGTATTTTCAATCTTGATCTTTTATTTTAAAAGTTCTACATATTTGACTGAGAAGCAAGGGATGAGATGGAAAAAAGTAAGTTACGTTTTATGTGGCTTTCCTTTCTCAAAATATTGAATACAGCTTTACATTTGTTACACATTCCATTCTGCTTCCCGCAAACGTGTATTAAAGTGCCTCTACATCATCAATATTGTGTTTTGTGTCAAATACTGAGTTGACTGTTGACGTTTGAAGCAACCTATATATTGGTAAGTGTAAAACAGTTTTCTCTCGATATTATGGGATGGATGAAGAATGGAAGATGGAAAGAAGGCGTCTCCAATCATGAGCAGATAAGCTGAAAATTTTGCAAGGATTAATACAGGGAAAATTTTGCGTATGGTGGGCGCGTAGCCGTAATCCATCCACTCTGATCATCCCTTTGTGGAAACGATGGTGATGATCAAGTTTGAAGATGATAAAAGTGCAGAGTGCAGTGAGTAATGGTAGGAGTTGCCTCCAATCTTTTATCATATCCATCAGCATTCCATACACCACAAAATTTACTTTCTTGATGCATCTCTGTACTCTCGGTTCACACTCATACTCTCAACTTGCTCTCGTATAGGCACAAACAATATTTGTCGTTCTGATAAAAGTTTTTTTTTATCAAGCACCCCAAAATGTAAAGTAAAGTTAGTTGAGTTGTCAGTAAAGTGCAGTTGAAATAAAACAATATAGTGCAAGTTTGAAATCCCTAAAGTTGTTTTTTCCATAATCATCAGGATTGTCATCCATCACAATAGGAAATATATTTTAAACATTTTATCTATCCAGTATCCAGTTAATTTTTTCCCGGCACACATCAATGCTCTTTCATTATAACTTTACTGGCAAAGAATCCCCAGACAAAATAAGTATTTCAAGTGCTGTGGGGAAGTAAATACATATTCACAGTTATATAAATATGCAATTAAAACTTCATAATATTTCATGGTAGTTCAAACTACTCCAATTAAGAAACGGTGTCACTTGTTCTGTCTGTTATGGCCCATGGTGTTCAGGTCAATTTAAATGTGGTTTAAACTATTTTTATAATTTATTTAGGTGGTGGAATGTAGGAAGGGATATTCTCCGCAGATTCTTCCCACCTTGCAAAATCAAACACAAAACTGATCAACTATTACTGTTTGAGTGGGTTTAGGATATTTAATGGGTTATGGACAATACAGCGGATGTTTTATTAATCCCGTTAAAAATCCGATCCCTTATTCACGGTCCCACGCATTATCCACTCCTAAAACCCTAAAATATATTTAATATCCGAATCCCGATTGAGTATCTTGTTGTAGGACTGGAGCGAGATTGGAAAAATAGTGTAGCTATATAATATATTATATTGACAACAACAGAAAAATTTAGGATGACGTAGAATAGTTTGTGTTTCTCTGCTTCTTAGGAATGGCCTTGTGACGAAGGAAGTACGTCACGACTGTACACTCTACCAGTAACAGATCAACCAGATGGGAGAAAGATTACACACTTTTTTTTGCTTAATACCTGAATTTGGATATCCAGTTTACCTATTGCACAATTAGCTATCGTGCGATATTGGATTATATCGTGAGGTAGGATCACATTTATGAGACATATCGTTCTTCCGTGCATAAGAATTCACATTGAATTAAAACTAGTTATTCAATATGAACACTGGTTTCTCATTTCAGACCTTAGTCAGCCTGCGGCGTTGAAGCTCTGAAATCTTTGTTGCACCAATTCACCATGTCCACGGCACAGATCGTATATATCATCATCGTCACCAAAATTGCCACCATCATCGGCAGCGATTGTTTTATTGGACCGTAACCATCCATGAAAAAGACGCATTTTTGAATGATGGAGATCTCGGGACAAACCAATAGGCTAAGGTTTGCAGTACTCCTCATTTTTTAATCTGTACTATAATTTAAGAATCGTTAAGCTAAATAAAAACATATGTTTTTACAAATAGCTAAATACATGTTTTTATGTATAAAAAAATCGGCACATATTTTTGTCAACACCTCTTATTACCCCCCGCAGATATGTTTATAATCAACAAACCTTTAAAAACTTATTTCAAAATTTAATAATTTTTAGAAATATTTACGAAAAACAGTACTAGAAATTCCAGCTAGTTAAATACTATTTTCGTTTCAGTTTAGCTTGTCCTCATGATGGTTTACAGTTTTAAAACGGAAACGTTGACATTAAAAACACATTAAAGTATCAAAACATGTCCGCAAATATATCTTATTCTACACAAAAATTAAATACATTTCCATTTTAGAATTCCCTTATTATTCGAATATTCCATTAGGTGGAGCATTATGATTTATAAAAATAAATAAATAAAAATATATTATTAATAATAATAAAGAATACTTGGTAAGGGAAAAGATAAAAGGAATAAACCCATGTAAGGCAGTAAGTTATGGCCTTCGTACTACACTTAACTAATTGTCCTTTCAAAATAGATGTCATATTGGA